>JADGKA010000727.1:0-15337 GCA_027604605.1 Borealophlyctis nickersoniae
CCCACACCCCATCCGCAACCTCTCCCATCCATCTCCTCCCTCAACCTCCAAATCCCCCCGCCACACGAAACATGGTCCCTCCCCAACCTGGCCCCAACAACCCACCCATCCCCGGGATACCCAACACTCGGCACAATCGAGTCTCACCTCCGAGACCTCAAACATCGCATCAGAGTCATGGAAGACGCTGTGAGGGGTGTGAAGGAGCTGGCGGAACGGATCGAGAGGGATGTGATGGCCGTGAGGGAACGGGAAGGTGGGGAATGAAATGGAAAACCCCCCCGCACGACAAAAAACCGAGTGATTGGTGTAATACGGAGTTTGGAACACACCGTGTGATGGAGTGCGCGATGAATCAACATTGGTCTATGGGAATCGAGAAGGGACTTGGGCAGGAAAACAGGGCGGCGGAGGAAGGGCGGGGAGAAGGAACGTGCGAGAGGGAGGGACTGCATACCGTGGAAATGGGAAAAACCCAACCAACCACAAGAAAAAGGGCATATAAATAAACGGCATCATAACATTATCCAACCGCGACGGGTGTGGGGGAAGAAACTGTATAAAAAAAGGGGACTTTAACCTAATACACACTTTTTAATGCATGGGCGAAGGAGATCAAACAAAATGAACTGCAAAATGGGTCAGGAATGATACCGGTTTCTTGCATTCTGGATTGGTTTGCCTCGCTCACTTTCATTAATTGGATACCCTTCGAAGCTTTTGGATACCCGCAATTTTCGACTTCCCCATATCGGCTCCCCGCGCTTTCATCCGTTTTCATCCGCAACATTTGCTTCCTTAGCTCAGCTGGGAGAGCGTTAGACTGAAGATCTAAAGGCCCCGTGTTCAATCCACGGAGGGAGCATCTGCAGTAGCATTGCTGCCCTTCTATGCGCCTAAATTTTGTCCTTGTTCCATTTGCGGACGACGGGATGGACTGATTTTTGTTGCAGAAAAGAGTTTTAGGAATTTGTGTTACAGAGGAGCGTGTTATGGAGGATTGTCGTGTCACATTCTTGAACTTGGGCTGTTCATACTTTCTTGAAGACGTCCTCGGTGTTTATTTTGGAAGGCTGACGGGAACAGATTGCACACACTGTGGTCTTTTCGTTTTTGATGTTTGCCCTTCCAAGGTTCTAAGGGGAAAATAAATGCCATATATTCGTTTTTTATTACAGCCTTACAGTATACTTCCACCAGCAAGCATCAATGCGACCATCTCGCCCTGCGTCTCCATTTCCCATCCCCAACAGAATTTTCTGGCAAATTCGACTCGCCAGTCCGTCCCCCGATGACTTCAGGAGCGGACTCTTTCTCAACCGACGTCGAAATTTAGTGTTCATCAGATGGTACGTCACCAGGGACTGGTTCCGGAGGAGGTATATGTTGTGAAATCGAAGAGCTTGCCAGATTTGGTGGCGCCATTGCTTGGGCAAGTCTTTTCTCGCCTTCGTCCGTGTGCGGCAGAGGAGACGCGTCTGGTTGGACTGACGAGACCGCCGGATCTGCTGACACGACTGACTGGGCAAGTTCTTTCTCAGCGTTGGGTGTCGCGCCTCCTTCAGCAAGTTGTTTCGCGCTGCCTTCCGGGGGAGGAGGAGGGCGTACTTGTCCTGACAACGGAGAGACTGGCTCGTCTGTTGACACAACTGACTGTTTCCCAGTGTTTTCTGTGGGCTCCAGTGGCGATGCATCCGCGAGCGCTTCGGTATGTTCTTTCTCAACGTAGGCCACCGCCGGTTCAGCTGCATCAACAGAGACGTCTGCTGGTAGCTCCGTGGAAGATGGCGGCGCTGTCGTCTCCTGTTCCTCGGATGCTGCTGCTGCCGTGGGATTAGATGGCTTGGCAGGCCACCCGATAACCTTGAGCTTGAAACGATGGTGCGGTGCTTTCGCTTCCTCCATTTCCTCAGTCTGCGATTTTTTTTCCTTTCGGGGGCTGGACCCACCGTCAACCCGTCCCTCACCTCCCGATATCTTTTCCTTCCGTGGACTGGACCCCCCACCGCCCCGTTCATCGACTCGCGATTTCTTTTCCTTTCTCAAAGTGACGGCATCAGCACCTTGCTCCTCGCTCCCGCCAAAACTCTTCCTCTTTCGACCCCTGGTCGTTTTGGGCGTTTCCTTCTCAGCCGGAACGGTAAACGATGGGGAGGACAAATCAAGAGCCTTATCAAATGCGGTCGCTCCAGTGACCGAGGCACGGGGCGAGGATGGAGGAGGGCCGCCTTCGGCCTTCACTTCTCTTATGCTTTCCAAGGTAGCAATATCACTTGTTCTCCGTGTCGTGGGTGGGGCACGACCATCTGCCGCGCCGCTCCCTTGCTCCCTTGCGGCTTTCTGCTTTCCTTTTACATTCGACGACGAACCCGCAAGACCTTCGTGGCCGTGATCACCGGCTGCTTCCTGATTTCCGCCCCTTCTCAATTTCTTCCGTTGCGGCGATTCCCCTTTCCAACGCTTAAGGTTCTCCTGACAACTCCACCATGCATGCCAAAAAATCGTCTTGAGTTGCAAAAGATCAGCTCTTCTTCTGTGGGTATGCCCCAAAAGCCTAAATTCGTGAGTGAGGCCCTCGCATTTCTCGACTGATTCCGGAGACACAAAATCCATCGCCGCCTAGAATTATGACAAGCGTTAAGCCGGGCTGAAAGGGTTGTTGAGAAGAGAGCCCAGAATTTACCTTGATGGCATCACGATAATTGCAGACTTGGTGGGCACACCCGGCGGGTACGTACACAGCATCACCGGGATTCTGATACACTCGCCACCCACGAACACCATGCTCCCTCCATAAACGCTCCCGCAACGTTGAATTAAGGTAGAAACGTTGGTCGTGAACCGGCTCATCATACGCAAAATTCTGTTCTTCAGCATACTTTTTCAAAAATACTCGAATGGCGGGAAGGTCTTTGTAAGCATAGATGTCCCAGACTGCTGCCGCGGGACGAATGGGCTCTTCTGCAGTAGATGACTCGCCCGTGGGCCGTCGTGGCGGATCGGATGCATACGCCATAACATTCACTGCATCGGCCATGTCCAAATGCAAATTTGTCGTTCCCTTTCCATTCTCGCCATCATCCGATCCGTATGCGTTGTACATTTTCGGACCCAAGTCCGGTGGGACGAACCGATACGGAAGACGTGGAGCGAGGTTCAATTCGCCGCTACGGTGGTAATAAGGTTTGAAAGGGAGGAGTTGCATGAAATCTTCAAAGTGTTCTGGGAATTTCGTTTCGAAGTCTGTCGTAGGAGGCCAATCCTGTGGAGGTTACATGCGATTCGTTAGCGCCCTGAATAAATGACATAAACTGGTAAGAAACTCTCTCACCTTCAACTTTAATATCATCTCCTCCTTCGATTTCGGATGCATATGTCGCTCCTCACGATTCAGAAACCCCTTGAAGAATGTCCCAACCGACATAGGGAACACCGCTCCAGTCTTACAATCCACAATATCTGTAATATCCTCGCCGTGTTTCTCCAAAAAAAATTGAGGGCTCCAATCCGCTTTGATCCGGTCCAACAACCCCCCAACAACTACTATCTCTCCATTACGCCAGCGTGATTGGAATTCGGGAATGGAGGCAGATGCAACATTGATGCGGAGGTAGTTCCCGGAGTCGGCAAAGATGTCGAATGGCAACGGCTCTTCGAGATTTTGCATCACATTTGACGATGGCAATATGGATGGCGCCGGGGTTACTTCCGCAACCATCCACTTCTTCGCATCCTCCAGACCCGCCTTGACTTTCTCCATTGCCAGCCGATACACCACAATCATTTGATCCTTTCGATGCATGCGCTTATATGAGCACGCATTGATTGTCACTCCCTTCCTTTTCTGCGGCTCGCCCTCGTTCCACCCGTCAAAACAATCGCTGCACAGCTCCATCCCGCAAACGCAGCACATCCAGTGAGCGTTGAAAATCGACGTCTGGCACACATCGCATGACTGTCGGACGCCACTCATGGGTGGCCGGCAGTATTTGACGGGCTGACGCGAAAGGAAATCGTATTCGCGCCCAATGAGGTTTTGAAATGCTTTGGCAGTGGTTTTGAGGATGTATTCTTCACTTTCCGGTGTTGGTATGGGACGGGCAAGGAGCTCGCCAGTTGCCATCTGTTCGTCACCAGGTGCCTGGTCGCCAGGATCCGCTGCCAAAAAGTACGGCCCATAGACCAGCTTCCCGCCCACCTTTTTGAATGCGCGAAAGTCTTTGAATCTGCAGGTATCGCCATTCTTGCGTATGCAAGCGCGGCATTTCTCATAATCTTTAAACTTCGTTGATAGGCACCACGCTTCTTGAACTTGGATACTCTTAAGTTCAGATTGGTGAGGCTGTTGTGGGAATATAATATCCGCTTTACTGTAGGCTTCAAGCTGCTGTTTCGCCTCCACTGCGGCTTTTCTTCTGGGCGTTTTGGCCGGCGTCGTTGAAACACAAATGTCCTCAAAACTGTCATCCTCGTGTTGCTTGGCTTCACCCCGAGTCCTTTTGGCCTTCTTAGGCTTCAGAGCATTACCAGGGGAGTAATCGGTGTCGTCGGCGTCGTGGATGTCTTCGCCGGCATCAGCTGTTGGTATTTTACGTTTGCGCCCTCTCTTCACGGGCGTTCGGACGGCTTCATCAAATTCGTTTTTAACAGCGACATCTGCGTTTGCCAAAGGCGCTGCAGTTGACGGGGCGGGGCCGCCGGCAGATGACTGACGACGAGTTTTCACCGGTGACAGCGTCACACGACGTTTCGTTGACGGCGACTCAACGAGTGTATTTGTCAGGGTGGTGGAGGCAAGGCTAGCTCTTCGGGCCGATGACTCACTGACGGCGCTTGGGGTGGTGTTGACCCTGCTTCTTCTCCCACTGATCGCTCTTTCCGTGGATGACGGAGCCGCGCAAATAACAGATTGTTCCCGAACAGGGGCAGGCGAGGCAAAGGATGTTGGTTGCCCCGATGTCGGCTGCCCAGATTGGGCGCGATTTCTCAACCCTAATAACATTAATTCCCCCTCGTCCGCCCAATCCGCCACGCCATTCGCCAAATCGCTCTCAGCCCTTTCGAGCCAGGCGCTGGCCACATTTAGGGATATATTGGCCACTCTCGCCACAAACCCGATTGTGTCTGAAGCTGGTTTTCTCTTATGCACCACAAAGCATTGTTGCAAATACATTAGCTGTCTGGGCGTAAGTCTGCCAATTTCGCTGGTGGGCGGTCCGCGCGAGTGATACGCATATCCATAATACCAACGCGGCGGTTGGTAGCTGGAGTGTGGTGGAAGGGGGGCTGAACCAGCCGGCGACGCCTGGCGGGGTTGATTCATCGAGTTTGTGCCAGACCCAGCCGTTATGGAGGCTCGTCTTTCGAGAGCATCTTGATCGCTCACAATAGACGCGGACAGCGAAAGAAGGTCAAGACCAGAGAGTCCTCTGAGAGAAGGGTCGTTTTCTAGATAATCGTAGTTTGCATTCTGATTGGTTGCGGTTCGGTGTTGCGGCGCCGTCCCCAGCGGGAAATGTGCTGAGGAGGCTGGAGGGCGATTTGAGACGCCGTTGGGCGAAGGCGTGGAACCATTTGCGCCTGCCTCGTCCAATACCATCCCGGCACCTGGCTCGCCCTGTTCGAACGCCCCTCCGGCACAGATTCCTACAAGCGTGCCAGACCCAGCAGGGTGCGGTATGCTTGCTGTAGTTTGCCCTTCGGCGGTTCGTCTTTGAGTGGGTTCTGAGGCGTCTTCAGAGGGCTCGCCGCTGCTATTCGACTCGTCGGCAGACGTTGGGGATAAGTAAGCTGAGGAATGCATTTGTCTACTTTTAAGATTGCACTTCTGGGAGATCGCTGGCTTGAGGAGAACGCGACTGCGTAGTGGAACGCCAAGCACAGAATTGAAGCACACGAACAGAATCGCGTCCTTTCCTTTTTTTGGAACTGTAAGTACACACCAACAACATCCGAGAAAAAGCTGTTGTTGGATGATTTGATGATTTGCAGCTAGTGAATTCTACGGTGAAATGCCGAGTGATGGAGGAAGGGCTTCCCGTTTTATTTCCTCCCATTTTTCACACCATTAAAGTAGGTACAGTACACTGAAAATCAACAAGTTTTGCAAAGTTGTGCCTCTGCCAACTCTGTGGCCTTCGAGGTTTGCGCTCCGTAGTTATTTGAGACGACAGTCCCCGGCACTCCCTCTAGTGTCGGCTGTTAGAAAATGCGTTTCACATATTATCTAAAGGGCATCGTCCATTGACTTTCAGATCTCCCCCTTGTATCATCATCCTCCAAGACAGCCACACTCGCCGCAGTATCCCATCTCGAGCTTCCATGCCCTCTCCTAACTTACACATCTGCCTCACACACGCACGCCCAGCTTTGCCAAAGCATCTATCGCCTGCGGGTGGCCCTGCGCTGCAGCCTTCCTGTACCACTCCACCGCCCTTGTTCTGTGTTTCTCAAACTGATAACAGACCCCCAGGTTGTACTGACCGGCAGCATTTCCTTGTTCCGCTGCCATTTTGTACCACTCCACAGCCTTCTTTTCATCCTTCCTAACACCAATTCCTTGGTCATAACAGGATCCCAGGTTATTCTGCGCGGCCGCGTGCCCCTGTTTCGCTGCCTTTTCGTACCAGTGCACGGCCATCTTCAGGTCCTTCCCAACACCAACTCCTTCCTGATAACACCATCCCAGGTTGTACTGGCCACTTGGGTCTCCTTGGTTCGCCGCTTTTCGAAACCACTTCACACCCTTCCTTTCATCCTCCTCAACACCAAGTCCATTTTGATAACAGTATCCCAGGTTAACCTCCCGCTGACACGAGTCCTTGTTCCGCTGCCTTTTCGAACCAATGCACGGCCATTTACGTGTTCCTCCAAACACCATCTCCCTTCTCATAACAGCATCCCAGGTTGTACTGGGCCCTTGGGTCTCCTCGGTCCGCCGCTTTTTGGTACCACTCTACCGCCTTTGCCGCGTTTTTCCCGACGCCCAACCCTCTTTCTAATTTGTACCCAACCGCAACCTGAGAGGCAGGATGCCCCGCAATCGCCGCTCTGTGGTAACATTCAAAAGCGGCACTATGGTTGCGGCTTTTGTCATCCCCGTACTCTGGGTCCAGCGCACGTCCCATCTCATATAGTTTCTCAAGATCTGTAGGATTCACTATGAGAGCGGCAGATTCAGACGATGAGGTTGAGGCGGATTTGGGTGGTGGCGTTGCGGTAGGGGTCGGGGGCGTGAAATAAAGTTCATCACGAGCAGAATGGTAAACTGGAGCAGAACCGAAACCATCAAAACGTTCCACTATCCGGGAGAACGGGGGACGTTGTTTCGGGTCATGGACCCAGCACTCTTGGACTAAATCAAGAGATCGGCCGGGATGTCGGAAGGCAATTCCTGGCGTTTGCCAGATTTAACCAAGTCTACGAGAATATCTACATCCAGTTCATAGTAATTGACACCGTAAGGGCCGGCCATGGTGAAGAGCTCCGTCAATGTAATCCCGTATGAGAAGACGTCGCATTCTTTGGTATACTAACGACCGAAGCAAGTTATTAGTTGCTGCGCGCGAAGTGGCACTTTTGGCATATTTACCTTTGGGGTAAATGTGAAAAGTTCCGGGGCCTTCCAGGGAAGTGTGCCTCCTACGATACAAAGCACAGTGAATTCGTTGCCATCAACACAGCCAATGTTCCTTGTCACGTCGTCAAAATTCGTTACTTACCAGAGGTTCGGTGATAATCTTTTGACAAAGATGATCGACGAATATGACTGAGGTGAGGTTGAGCTCAATACAGATACCGTGATGGAAGTCCAACGTTGCCATGCATACCTGAGTCCGAAATCGGCGACTTTCGCGGAACCATCATGGGCAAGAAGCACATTAAGGCTCTTCAGATCACAGTGAAGAACATTCGCCTCGTGAAGACAAAACATCCCACAAGCAATATCCCTTGCAATCCTCCTTCTTTCATCCCAGGCCAGCGACTCCCCTTTGGTGATGAGATCAAAGAGGGAACCGTTCGGTATGAGCTCCATAACGAGGGCGTAGTGTCCAGGCTCGTCGATAATGCCGAGAAAGGCGAGAATGTTTGCCTCGAGCCTAAAGTCGTTCAGCTCCCTTTCCGTCAAGGCTTGGTCGCTGAGAATCTTCACGGCCACCTGGGAACCACACCAGGTTCCCTTGCGGACGATGCCGAAACCCCCCCTTCCAAGGGGTTTTGAAGTGCGGTCTACAACCACCGACGAGGACGGAATCAGGTATAGTTTTGACATTCCCCAGAAGCGGTAATTTAGATGGCGTTCGTCTGTTTCTGTCCCATGAGGAGGAACCGCAGCTGGGTACCGCTGTCCTCGATTGGGCGTTTGTGGCTTCCGGCTGGACGCGTCTGGTGAGAGGAGGAAATTGTATCTAAGACGCAGACGAGAGGATGGGGAGATGGGGAGGATGGGGAGGATAAGGAGGATGGGACGATGGACGGAGAAAAGAGAATTGAAAGAGGACGGGGCTAGGGAGGCTGGGGTATGGTTTGTATGGTATGGGAGGGATGGGATCCCTTGGTGGGGGGGTGGGTCATGAAGTAACTAAAGTACGATTGGGCAATTCATGTCCTAACCCAGCCAAGTTTACGATTTTCAAAAGAAATCCGTACAATGATGATTTGGTATGTTTCTGCGGCAACCCGAGAGAAATGACCGATCCCCCATATCTGGCAATCAAAGAAGCGACGTCACGAAAATTTAGATATATTGTCCTAGTTTTACACCCAAATTTCTCCACAAACAAAATCCGGGAAAGGTGCAGGCCCACGCCAGTCCAAAACTCCCTGTGCCGGGAAAGAGCCACAGAATTAGATGGTAATTCAAAAAATGAGATATGATCCCAGCCCAAGAATGCTCGGAGTTAACTATCCGCTCAGACACTTGATTTCGACCCTTGGCCATTAACGAAACCCGCGCCAGACGCTTCGCCCACCAGATTCATCGCCAGGGAAATCCTTGCGCTTCTCCCCCAGACGACCCTACCGGCCGTGAACCCAGAACGAGGGCTCAGAATACCACCAACGACGAGTGAGCTGGCATCTGACACAAAGGATCACCGTCCCACTGTACCACAGCATCTCGGACTACGGTCAGCAGAAGAAAACCTTCCACTGGGCAGCCAATCAGCGCAGTAGAGCAGCGGCCGTTCGGAGAATGGATATAACTGATGCAATCATCGCGGAACTCCCAACAACGAACGTCTACGCACTCCCCCAGTCGCGCCCCACACTTACATTGTCAAATGGTGTCGTCCTTCAGCGAGAGATGTGTTTCGAGACATGTTGGAACGGATGAAAGGCCGTCAAGAGAGTGGGAGAAAGGGACAACCTTTTTCATGAGAAGAAAAATCCATATAGGGCACGTGACGCACGTGTCAGCCGCGCAGCATAACCCACAAGCGTCCCTGTCTCCAGAGGCACCATTCCTGCTCCACACCGGTATTTGCGTGCAGCCTTGGACTTCTCCCATCTCATCTTCTTTTCACCTCCACCATATTTACAAGTTTCCGATATACCACGGCTCGCTGTTGTCGTGTAGATATACATTAGGCCACATATATTAGTTTTGTAGTGAACTATCCTCAAGAGAAATATCCTCAGGGGGGGTATCGTTGGAAGACCTCGTCATCCAAAATGTCAGAAGTACAAGCGGCAGACTCGACATTGGTCCAAAGGACCGTTAGGCAAAACAAGCCGGTCGAAGAGTTAGTGGAATCGAAAGTGGCTGACTCCAAAAAAGTAGCCAAACGATCGCCAAATGCGCTCTTGGTGCTCGTCCGCACCTTGAGGCAAATCAAGGCAGTCCTCATTCTCATCTGCTTGCTCATGTACGTCCTCATAATCCGGTGAAAGGTGCTGCTCCTCTTCTATGTGCTGACTGTTCTGTCCTTTACGCAGTTACATGCTTCCTGTGAACATTTTGCAAATCCTGTCCCTCGTTGTGGTTCCCTTTTCTCGCAAACAATCCATGATTTTCAATGGGAAGTGCGCAGCTAGCATTTGGCTTCTCATGCAGTGGTTGTTCGAACGCGTGCAGAAAGGGAAAATCACCCACTCAGGAGATGTGGTATGGAAATATTGCATTCGAGTCTCCGTGAGACCAGGGGCTTATTTATGCGCGATGGCTTCTCAGATTCCAGAGAAAGAAAATGCTATTGTTTTTAGCAATCACGTATCATGGTCGGATTTCTGTAAGCTGACCATTTCAGTCTGTTCTTCCATGTGATCGAAGAAGACTGATATCAGCATTGCAATAGATCTGCTCCATTCTGTTGCTTCTCGCAAAAAGATGCAGGGCAGTTGCAAGGTACTATCAAAGAATCTGATTTCAGGTGTCATAATCGCAATGAGTATTGACTCTTGTGCTTCCTTAGTACTTCGCAAAAGATTCTTTGAAATGGGTAAGGGCTCCACACTTTGTTCCTGGTTTCCATTCAATGCTGACATCCTTTTTACCTATTAGCTTCCAGGCTTCGGATGGGGTATGGTGTAATGGAATTTGCAGAACCCCGCGGAGAGTGGCTTCCTTATCAATCGATTGACAGGAATGTGGCTGATGGGAATGATCATGATCAAGCGCAACTGGACCAATGATCGCAGTAAGATTGAAGGCATTTTTTCTGCAATCAAGAGTACGGTTGTACCTGTGTGGATCATCAGTTACTTGGAGGGCACCCGCATCACCCCTAAGAAGCTTGCAGAGGTGGGTGCACCTCTGCCTTTGTCGGTTTCATGAGGCTTTGGGAGATTAACCGGCGGCTGCAGAGTCAAGCTTTTGCTGAGAAGAAGGGTCTTCCAGTATTGAACAATGTTCTCTTGCCACGTACCAAGGGTTTCGTTGCCACCGTCAACGTGAGTTTGTCTCTCCCTACAGATGGCCAGCGAAGCAGTTCTTTTCAGTCTAGGATCTCACGTTATTGTTTAGGCATTCCGCGGCACTCAAATAAAAGCCGTTTACGATTTCACAATCGCCTACTACGACAACAAACGCGGCTTCCAAGTAGCACCCAGCATGATCCGTATTCACTCCCAGAGTTTGGCCAAGGACTTCAAATTCCACGTCCACGTACGCCGATTCCTAATTGAGGATTTACCGACTGATGATGACGAGCTCGCCGCTTGGGCGCTGGAGCGATTTGTCGAGAAGGACAAGTACTTGGAAACCTTGAAAAAGGAGTGGACGGAAAACCAAACTCTGTTAGTTGAACCATCACCTTTCTGGTAAACTTAGTTAGTTTACGGTCAGGCTCCTTTTTGGATGGGAGGAAGGCGCGGAATAATGCTGCGGACTGATGGCATGAGGAGGGTATGAGATTATGGATAGAAGCACCCATCTGGTTAGAGTAGGTGTACCGGGGGGTACTCTGAATCTGATGGGTTGGGTCCCTCAGACCGCAGGGTCGGACTGGGGATTTTAATATGGCATCCCAATGGACGTTCTCTATTCTTACGCGTTTTTTCGGTGCTTCCCTTGGGTGTTTGAAGTGCGCAGTCCATGTCCGAACTTGCGAGGCACAGTCATGGTACCCCTGGTGGCACAGCCCGACTATAAAATGGCTGCTGCCAAATTTTTTTGGAAGCCGCAATCGCAATCCCAACCCACAATTCAAACGTTCATATTCCGCCGACCTCAACATGACTGTCGCATCAGCACCTGATGGCTTCAAGCCCGTTGTTTACTCTATCGAAGGGAGAAGTCTAAAACTCGATAGCGCGGCAGATGTCCATCTATTCGTGAACGAGATCAAAGCTCTGGAAGGGTTGACTGAGATCCGCTTGAGCGGAAACACGTTCGGTGTGGAGGCGGCCAAGGCGATTGCGGAAGCACTGAGGGATCAACCTCTGCTAAGGGTAAGTTGCATGACTTTCCGCCCCGTGTATGTGCTTGAAGTGTGCTTGTGGGCGAGAGTTTGTTTACCGTTTCTTATTGGTTTGACAGGTGGCGGGGTTGAGCGATATGTTCACTGGACGTCTGAAGGATGAGATTCCGCTTGCTTTGGAGGCCTTGGGGGATGCTTTGGAGGACAAGGTTTGTGTTCAGGGCGCGCATTCGGCTCATTCTCAATTGTGATCACTAATAGAAGTTTGTTTTCGTCAGGTCCACCTCGTTGAGCTTGATCTCTCAGACAATGCATTCGGTCCTGCAGGCGCTAAACCACTAATGAAACTCCTTACCAATAACCGCAACATTCAAATTCTCCGTCTGAACAACAATGGATTGGGTATCGAAGGAGGCCGGTTGATCGCCGAGGCGCTCGTTGCGGCGCAATCTAAGAACGTAGCGGAGAGCCGTCAGTCCTCCCTTCGTGTCATCGTCACGGGACGGAACCGGCTCGAAAGCAAAGGCGCCGAGTACCTCTCCGAAGCCTTCCGGGCGCATTCAGAGAGTCTTCAGGAGGTCCGAATGCCCCAGAATTCCATTCGACCCGAAGGAGTGCAAACTCTTGTGCGCGCCCTGGCGACTTGTAAGAAGTTGGAACATCTCGATTTGCAAGATAATACCTTTACCGAGCCTGGGTCGGTCGCCCTTGCCGAAGCCTTGGCGAACTGGCCTCATATGCGTATCCTGAACGTTGGTGACTGTCTCCTCTCGGCTCGAGGAGGTCTCGCTATCATCAAAGCCTTAACTGGCGGTCACGCGAAGCTGCAGAAGCTGAGCTTGGTATTTGGGGAAATTGATGAGGCGGGAGCAAAACTTGTGCCTTCGATGTTGGCCAACAAAGTGGAGCTCGTGTCCCTTGAGCTCAACGGGAACGCGTTTGATGCAGAGGGGAACAGCGTAAAGGCAATTAGGGACATGTTGCGCTCGCATGGCAACCCGGACGCTCTGGATGAGCTTGATGAAATGGAATATGAGAGTGAGGAGGAAGAGGAGGAGGAAGAAGGGGAGGAGGAAGAGGACGAAAAGGGGGAGGATGTGGATGAATTGGCGGCGGCAGTGGGAGGTTTGAAAGTTTGATGTGCGTCGAGCAGTCCATGAAGATTCTCTCATACCCGCAGATAGACTTTTGGAAGAGGTTGTTGTATATTCGGTGGCATAGGCTGGCTCAATTAATTTAGTAAATAGTGCAATGTTTATTTTCGATGTTTCGCCTGATAGGATTTCGACTATGTCATTTCAAAATCGCGTTGGCTCCAACTTTCCATCCTCAAATTGACACCCTGCCACCGCAGCTTTTTACGTCCATCATCCCGGCGTAGTCTACACGTGCATCGAGTGCATCGTGTCCGCGTCATGAATAGCAATATGTCCGTACCAAGATCAACGATCCAAAGCATAAACAGTAATAGATAAAGTGATCATTGCCTGGCAACGTCGGGCATTCTCAACACCTTTTTCTCCCTATTCTTTGCGTGCTCGACCAACTGCGGGAAAATCTTCATCGTGCTGACCCTCTCTGGCGCCTTCCTCCCCTCCGTCACCCAATAATAAATATCCCAATCATTCTCCTCCAACAACGCATCATATTCGTTCAGTTCCTCCCGCTCCAAGCCGTCGAGATGTTTTGGGGGGTGGGTGGGCGGGAGGGGGGCTGGGGGGGGGGGGCGCACGGATGCTTTCAAATTTTTTTTTTTCTTTCCCTTTCTTTTTTTGGGACCGCTTACACATAAGTTGTGACCCGATCGTGGGGAACACATGATTCCGTCAGATGGGATATTGGGCATTTTGGCACCGAGCAGCCGAGAATCGGATGTTACATAATGGAGTGGGCGGGGGTCTCGCCCATGGATCTGGGTTGATAAGTTGTGCTTACAGTGAGTATTATGTGTTTGGTACATTCGGAACTATAGCGGAGACACAGCCACAGCATCGGAAATGGCAAGCTGAGGTGATCGACGGTGTCAGCAGTGTCCCCATTTTTCACACGCGAAATTTTATGAATTATAACACTCCCACAGTCCTCCTTGCGAGTGTTTTGTTCGACAGCAGATCAATCAACCAACCTGCCAACGAACGACGACGGGAAGGAAGAGAGAGAGAGGGTCTGGACCCAGTAGACCCCCCTCCTGACGTATCCTTCTTCATTCTGCGCCCGCAGATCCCTTTTATATTCCTTATAACGCTCGCAGCGCGTGCGTGCATTGTGTCCCCTCCAGCGCAAGTCCCACAACCAAGAAACCCACAGAAAGAACCCTGTCGGATTCGGAAAAAGGGGAAAAAGAAACAACAACACACATCAACCACCTCCCTGGAAACCATCTGCTTATTCAGATAGCCTGTTTTTTCTGTTTCTTGGTTCAATCGGAATCCCCTGGAATACCCCCCGTATTGGGCCTCCATCTTCCCCACCTTCCTCCCCAACGTTTCCTTCAGTCTGGTTTCTCTCCTGACATCCGCACTCGCTTTGGCTCTCAACCCTTTTTTATAACGATTTGCGGACGGACGCACGACGACGACACCCCATAAGGAGGACCAGGCATAACAAAGAAAAAAAGAGGTTGTCCAGCGACGAACTCAAAGCACCCACCAACCGGTCTAACGAAAGGAAAACGGACCTGGAGTTTCCACCAGTTTGGGTAAGATTTACCAACATAAACCGTCTATGCGTGATTTGCTACGTGAAGGGTCTGCTACGACGACCATAAAGGAAGGGTGTGGATGGAAGGGAATGGACTGACAGACGGGAGGGAGAAGGAATGGGAACCGTGGTGGGCCATTGGGATGGTTGGGGTCTCGTGGTGGTGGCCAGTGTGTAGCGTGTGTATGCACGCTCTCGTTCACGAGTAGTGAACGATGGCGGTTGGGGACTAAATTTCTGTAGGACCGTGAATACCGAGGGACATGGGAACTGCAAGGGAGTTGTCCCTCCCCTCCTGTCGCAGTTGAGAGGTCGTGGTGACGGTCGGCGTCGCCGTCGCGCACGGACGCACTGCAGGCAAACAGTAGGCATCGCCGGTTCATTCACCCAAAAATCTAACAATGTGTCTCCTCTCGTTTACAGATTCCCATCATCGCCGTACACATCTCCTCTCAAGAACTGCTCACCGCACTCACCGCGCTCTCTCTCATCTACCTCGTGGGGTTTCCCACGCTCCACCGCACGCGTACCCACCTGCAAATGACTCCCACCCGCAACAATGTCAACCGACAACCGATTGCCTTACATGCACGGCTACATTGACCACCACATCGGCCCGCAATCGACTTCTTCCTTATCCTCTTCAGCCTCCTCCGCTTCCTCGCTACTCTACAACAACCCGCACCTCTTTTCAAAGAATTATGGCATACCCTTACTACAACAACAACCCCTACCTCCTCCCCCTCCTCCTCCGCATCTCATCCCACCGTACCCACATT
>JADGKA010000728.1:0-15335 GCA_027604605.1 Borealophlyctis nickersoniae
GTCGCTAGGAGGGAAGGGGGAGGTTAGGGCACTGAAGGGGTGAGGGAGGTAAGAGAGGGCCGGGGTACTTACTAAATATTCCAGTGCACACCGGGACTATTCGCATCGTACGCTCCAGGGATAGAAACAACCGGCTGCGGCATCTGCCCACCACCCCCTTGGACAACGACATCCAAACACCTTACATAAAACTCTCCTCCACCCACACTTGCAGCATTATGCAACCCCGCCTGCTCGATCCTAACCACCCACGGTCCATCCGCCAACTGCTTCGGCAACGTGAAAGTGTAACTCCCGCCGTTGGCTTTAATCCGGTCCCCGCACCACCCACCATCCCTAAACGTATCCTCCGCGATCTTGGCCCACTTGTACGGCGCGCCCGTTCCGCGGGAGACGTACACCGCGCAGGGACCCTGGTGAGGGGATCCAGCGTACTGGGCCTTGATGGCGGTGCCGGCCGTGAAGGTGCAAGGGGGCATGGAGAAGGACAAGGGCCGGGCGGCGCCGCAGGTGAGGTCGTCGGACCCGGGTTTGACGGGAGAGTTTTCGTTGAATTGGGGGAGGGGGCGGAGACAGCCGGATTGGCCGTTAACGTTTGTGACGTAGTTGTGGGCTGAGGCCGAAGAGGCGAGGAGTAGGGCCCCGAGGGCGAGGGTTGTGGTGGTGGAAAGCATGGTTTTTTTGAGAGGATAGGGAGTTCGTAGACTTTCTAGGGGTAAGATGGGATTCTATGTGTTCTAGCTTCCCTTTGCATGCTGGTTGGCAGATGGACGAAGAAGGGAAGGTGCGGATGGGAAGGGGCCCTTTTATACTTGGGCCGCCGTCCTTTGTCTTTTTCAAAGACCGGTGGTGTCCCAACTCCCCACCCTCACAGACCGATCCACCCTCGCGAACGTACCGCTGTACAGTACCCAAGCACCAACCCAAATCAATCTGCATCTTTTACTGTACAGTACACCGAGTGACCCACCAAGAGTCACTAAGCGCCTGGACGAGACACCACACAACCACCCGCACCACCACCACCACCACCCACGCAAATTCTCACTTGTTCCGCCGTCGCGTTGTCCTGAGTCGTCCCGCACCCGCGCACAACCCCATATGGCAGCCAAAATGAGGCATTGTTCCATCTGAAAAGACCCTTTATCCCTCCCGTGCGAATCGCTGCCCGGGACCCAAAGAAAACAAAAGTTCCTTTCAAAGAAAGAAGAATGCAAAGCGACGCGTTGAAGTGTGCAAAAGTGGCGCATGGAATATTCTATTTGGCTGAGCCACCTTAGTAAACCTAATATGAGGGATTAATGCTATCCATTTATTTTCCTGAAACTCAACCTCGGATCGGCAACACAAACGCCATTAGTCATTTTAAAGTTTTCCTGAACAACGGGTCGGCCTTTGTTTCTTATGCGTTGTTCTGATCGCCCGCCTCCGCGCAGAACACAGTGAAACAAAGGCCCCGATGTGCGTTCGTGGTGAAAGCAGCGTTGTCTTCCATGCATCTTGGCTTTTCTCCAGAGCTGACCCTCGGTCGTCCGAAATAAAATGACACTCGTCTGTAGAACCCGCATTGCGACCTTGCAATTGGACAGCAATTATGCGACCGCAGGTACCCATTATCATGTCCCCGCAAACTCCAAAGTGCTTACGGATGCGTCTGTACAGCGACCAAAACGCTGAACATACTCCTGCTTAAGGAGATATAATTGGAGGCGAAAGCACATTTTGTTCAGCGCCTGATCGTTTGCCAACTTGTCGTCGCCTGCTGACTACCGTACCCAGGGCTCAAATTTGGATACCCTGTCCTCCTCTTTTGTGCAATTGGACGGGATGAGTTCATCCAGTACAGTATACACCATACCTCTGTGCCATGGTCGCCGCCGGTTCATATCGGATACCGACTTATTCTCCGTGTTATCTATCTTAACCTTTTTTCCTTTTGCACTGAACGTGATCTTAAAATTATTCCCTCTGTTAACGTATTAACGTACCACGGTGTCCACACATTCATTCTTGCAACCACGGCGGCAAAAGTGACCAATCTGGATACCTCACATTTTCGTCCCACGGCATAATGTTTAACGGGTCTCCTTGGTGTTGTCGGAGCGCATCAGTCAGCATACCGCCCCCGCGCGACCACACAATCCTTAACCGGGACCAGTTCACATCGGATATGTGTCAATCGCGTATGCTGGGTTTATTTTTTTTTAAGTGATCCAAACATCTGTCCCATTTAATCCGTTAGATTTTCTGAGAGGATCCGAGCGTTCAAAGAGACGGACCGCCGCATATGGGTTTGCCCGCAACTCCGGCCATGTGTGCCCTGCCGCTTATTATCGCGGGCCAGTTCTTTGACAGAGGAAGCTGGGAAGGTACTCCTAGTGTAGACCGCTGTCTCGTCCAGACTGATCTGAACTACGGAGGGTGATTTTTCGAGGTATCTGTGATCACGTTTTTTGTCTTGGATGGAGCGCTTTGGCACAACAAAGGTGCTTTCCATTTACGTCAACTACATTGCACACCACTTCATTGACCGGTGGCCCACTTGTGCGGGGCCCGGAGTCAATTCATGTACCGATGTATATTTGTCATTTTTTTTGTTCTAGAAGTGATACCCCACCCATCCCACTCACGCCGACGGAGAATACGTCTTTTAAAAGTGGGTTGGGTGGTCAGTAAACAGCCGTGGTGGATGATTGGGTGTGAGGTAGGATCATACGGAGGGAGGTTGTAAACTTCCAAGAATTGGTGCACACCCCTTTCCAGGACAGGTCACCTTTTTTTGGCCTATGTGTTTCGACGCGCGTAGTCCCCTTTTCGTGTTCTCAAAGGGAGCGAGACGGTCATTCAAATGATACTACCCCATCGTACGGGTTGTGAAATTTCAAACTCCACAACCCATTATTCCATCCCCGCCCTCGTGCTTTTTTTTGGCTTTGGCCTTCCTATTTCGACGTGCGGAGTCCTCTCTGTCCATTTTGAAAGGGAACGAAAGATCCAGTTCAAATGACACCGCCCCGTCGTACGGTTCGTGAAATTTCAAACCCGCGACCCACTATCTCCGTTCCCACCCTTTGCATGACCGTGACGTACCCATCATTTCCTGTACGGTTAAGACACGAATTCCGGCCCCGTGGAGGGTGTGGTTACCACACACCAACCTCTTATGTAGCCGTTATTGACAATTTTTTTGCCGACTACGCTTTGACGCAAAAAAAAGGTTCGGTCAGGACATCGGAATTTTGGATACCGGCTGCGCATGGCCAATCCGCAATTCAACCTTTTCTGTACCAGGTCCTTGATGCAGTACCACTTGCGGGTTACTTTTGACGCTGACAGATCTTCTTTCGTTCATGCCAGGCGGGGCAGACATAATGGTGGCCGGGGCTCTTTTGTCTGTGCGCGCAGTGGGTATCGTCAACTAGTCTTGCATATAAGGCTGGAGAGGGATCAACTTTTCTGTGGACTATGGAGTAAGCTTCCACTGTTCTTTTTTCGTTGTCGCACCACCACGGCGAACTACGGTGAAATTGCTTCGACCTCGACGGACATTTCAGCAGCTGTTTATCGTCAGCTTGGCAGGCAAGGCCGGAGAGGGATCAAATCTCCCTGGCTAATAGGGCTGGGACATGGTTTCTTTTTCTGGTTTGCGGCGCGCCAGTCAAAAAAAATCTAACCTGCTTCACATTGAACGTACAATGGCAAAGCCGTTGCACCCCGCCATTGTCCTTAAGCGTGGCCAGTTCAAATTGGGTATTCAATGTTTTATATATTCCGGACAAGGCGCCGGGTGGTGGGTTTTGAGATGTCACTTTTTTGCATCATTATCAAGGGATTGGTGATGCCCACACATACCCATCCTCAAGCGACCCTTTCGTAACATGGCTATGGCAGACGGTCCAGTTCGCCAGCCAGCCGTCAAGGTTTCGTGAGGCAGGTTTTTTTCGGTTTTTATGTATGTGAGGATGGGACGTCCTATTACGATCATGCAATCATATCCAAATTTCCAACTGGACTTTTTGAACGTCACTGGTGGAGTAGAGAAGCGTAGAGGGAACGGTGATGCTCTAGGCTCTGTCATGTCCCGTTGTTTGTAGTCGATCGTCTTATTTTGTTACGGCATGGGTCCAGAAGTATTGCACAAAGTGTTCCAGCCCTGTTGAAGGTCGCTATTGTGTCCATTCGTTCCGACCGTCGCAGATCATTGTGCGCACATGACCAGCCCTTTGTCCGGTCATCAGATATGGGTCCACGAAAATCAAGTTGTCCTTTTTTCCCTCATCGCACACGCAACTATCAGATCTTTCGGTCATCGGAAAAAAAAGAAACTTGTCTCCTGTCAGATGCAGCAAAACGCAGGCGGTTGCGAAGTCGATGCTTTTGGTACCATGGCACCGTTTGCCGGCATAATTTTCGCATTATGCGCAACCTATTTGTTAACCACGCAATCATGGTTCTTTCTTCAGGTGCGGGAGCACTCGTGGGTACCCTGGACTGCAATTGACGGTGCGTCCCTCAAGAAAACTCCGCAGTCGGCCAAAAACGAATCTTGCATTTTGTGTTTCCTGTCCGCGTCCGCACTTCGCAACGTGCCTTGACGCTACTGTTACGCCGTTTCCCGCCTTTTTTGCGTGAACGCGGTAACCATCATTTCCTTATCAAGCATCTATATGGAGCGGGAGGGACTGTATTGTCTCCACTGACACAAAGCCATCCTCGAGCGATCCCTTCGTGAACGTGGCTACGCTATGCTAGACAGCCTAGTTTTCCGTCCACCTTCGTCTCCTGCATTCTTTTTGCATTTTTGCGTAGGTCAGGAGGGGGCCGCTAGGACTAGGACCGTCCAACTTCATTGTAAGGTTACAACCACACTTCTGAGAGTCGCTTATGGAGTGGAGAAACATTGAGGGACGGGTGATGCTGTAGGCTCCGCACGTCCCCCACGCCCGCAGATCTAAGTTTTACATTTTTTCGCCTCTTTGGCATGATCACATTGTATTGCACCAGATGTTCTTGCCGCTTGTAAGGTTCATGCAGAGCCCCCCTCATTGAAACCCAATTGATTTCGCTGAGTGGTACACAAAACTCGTTGACTGTTGGTACCGACATATCACTTCTTCTTCCAGTCGTTCCAACCCGTTGCAGATGGTTATTTGCATGTCCTGCCTTTGGTCAGGTCATCGGATACGTGTGGCCGGCCACGAAATCAAATTGTCCTTTTTTCCCCTCGTCGCACACGCAATATTAAACCTTCTGTCACCGGAAAAAAAATAAGCTGGCCCGTGTTTTGCAGAACAACTCAGGCAGTGCGAATGTCTGGCTGCGATGGGCACCACGGCCAGTTTGTGGGCATGGTTTTCGTATTATGCGCAACCTGTTTATTTTAAATACGATCATGACTCTCTTGTCGGGTGCGAGACTCCTGTGTGGGTTTCCTGAACTACATCCGACGGTACAGGACGTCCACCACAAAACCCACCATCACTTTCCTGCCAGCAATCAAACCCATTCGCATTTGGGCGAGGGACGGCTTATTGTTTGTCATCAGGACATCATATCGGACAGAGGAACCGGTTTTATTTGGCACGCGGCTACAACACAATTACATGTGTTCCAACAGCTCTCAGTTGAGAATGAGACAATGAACAAGAATGCATGAGGAGCGTGTGTGTATGTAGGGGGCATCGGCAAGCAATTGGTCGTGCCCCTGTAAGCGGTACCCTGGTATTTCTTTTTTGTGGGCCACGAGTATCTATGATTACATATGACCGGTTCTGGAGAGTGTATTCTGACCCAGTCTTGCGCGCCGGGCTCACTGGAAGCGGTTGTGAATGTTACCCGTTTGCATGGAGGTTTGTCTGGGAATACGTGGGCCTACGTGGTTCCGTTTTCCTCTACGAATGTGGGCGCAACGTCTTATTTTTGATCGCTTCAGAAGTCATAAAGTTTCTTACCGTGACCATCCTCCCACCACATTGGCGCGCTGCGGGCGCAGTTGACACCGACAAAAGGGGGGCAAGGGAACCATCACTTAGATGCACAGACAAACCAGCGGCACACGAAAGTGGAAAACCACCAAAAAAATGTCGGCCCCGGAAAAGTGGGATCTGCGAGGGTGCGGCCGGCAACCTTCCAAACAGAATGTCTTGTTGTACGGCATTATCTGGATATGAATCGCGCGCATTCTGTCATCATTTGGAATTAGCTGACGGACGAGCCAACACATTGGTCTCAAAGTACTTCTGCTGTTGGCCAGAAAAGGGCCGTCATAAAATGCCGCGGGCAAAAAGTCGCGGGGCTCTCAATAGGCATCTCCCCGTCCATGTTTGGTTGCTGTGGTCTAAGGACTTTTTTGCCGTATTAAAGCAAATGTAGAGTCTGATTTCAAGTTTCGCCACTCGAAAACACCAAAGAACGATTGGCACACAGCAAACGCACGAGGAAAAAAAAGGCCAGGGGAAGCCGTTTCACACCCGAATGGTTCGTGCCCCTTCCCCTGTGAGCCTTTTGTGAAGTCACCCACCGTATGTGCCCTCTCCACATGAACGAATGCATCGTTTCCTGCCGGCAGTCTAAAGTAAACGGATGCTCCCGAGGAGCAAAGCTAACATCGGGGATCGGGGATGGCGGGCCAACCGAGCGGTTCGGTTCGGTGCCCTCGTGGAACCAGAAGAAAGCATGATTTTTTTCTTAGGCATGGATATACCTTAATCATCAGTGGCATGTATTTCTGATTGTATTGCGGTGTCACACTGGCGCGGAAAACCTCGCTGCGGGCGCAGTGATGATGGATACCCGTCCCGCTCCTTGAAGCACAAAAAATATTCCCCAACTGAAAAGCAAAATAACATACCCCAGTGTTCTGTTTCATGTTGTGCCCTCATGCCTGCTCTCTATGTGGAGCCCATCTTCGAGTAGCCCAAACTCTTCCAACCGCAGCGCCTGGCGTCTTTTTCGACGGTACATTCGGATGTGGGACCTTGCAACTGCCATCAACGTACAAAATTTCATGGGCTTTGTTTGGCATTGTCGCCGAAGATTGGAAGTGCTACCATGTTTGAATGATAAAGTGAATAAATGTATATTATGGTGTGGGACGGGATACCCTTGATACTGACACTATCCTGACACCCTCTCATCCGAACATTCGGGACTTGAGCTTAAAGTGCTTGAGCGTATCATCCTCGCGCGCAGTTCTTGTTCCCGTCGTTCCCACTTTCTTCTTCCCATCCAAAGTTCACGCGTTTCTACTTCCCCCCTCATTCTGTGTTATTCAAACGATTGCTGCGGATGCATATTAGTTGTCCAGTGAGCCAGAGTTTTGATTCCTTGAATTTTGAGCTCGCAGTGACGGGGGTTCACTTTTGAGTGAAACGCTGACTTTGCTCATCGTGTTTATTCCGTTTTCTGGACATTCGCTAGGCGATTATTACGCTTCCTAGTGTTGCGCTCAATGAGCTTTGTGAGTCTGAAAGCGTCGCATCCGTTTCTGATGAAACAATGAGCTGTTTTCTGAGAAAAGCGCTGACTTTTCATTTGGGCGTTGATAATTCCGCCGGGGTCAAACGGTTGAATACAGACATGCTTGTGAGGACAATCCGTAAGGCGAGTAAATCCTGGTGCTTTTTTGCACGTTGAAAATTGATTCGCGGGAAACCGTTGCGATTGCTTTCGTTTCATTTGCGTGCGCAGACGTATGCGTCAATTTTGGAGGTTTGTTTGACGCACACATGCATTGGCTAAAAAGAACTGAGATCCCGCTGACAATGGCCACAAGCAAAACAAACCAAACAAGACCAGGTATGAACATGGATGTTCCGCTATTCTTCTTAATCATCCGCGGAGCTATAGTTTCCGCCCATACTTTTACACCCAACCAAACAGCTTTCCATAGCCAAAGAAAACCAGCCCAATCGTTCCAGCCATCTGAATCCACTCACTCAAAGTAGGCACCAGCTTAACGACCTCCTGATCCGTCACCGCATCACCGTCCCTCTCCATCGCCCTCCTAAAGTTGCCATCAGCGAAGAACTCCTTCAACATCTCATCCTTCTCCATCCACCGCTTCCTCAACCACACATTGAACGCCTCAGCGCGAGCATCCACCGCTTCCCCTTCATCCTCCCCGGACTCGACGCTTCCGGGACCCGGCCCAAACCCCGGCAACGACGCTACATCGAACCGCCGCACGTGGATGTAGAGCCTCCCCGGTCCATCACCCTTGAAAAACACACGGCCCAACGTATAATACTCCTCCGGGACATCGTCGGGGCTCAACCCGGCGTACCCGATGGTCAAATCGTACAGCGACGTGACCTTGGGTTGCATGCTTCGGAGGACAGTGAACAGACCGGTGGATTTGGGGAGGATGACGTGTTTGGGGTCGTCGGATAGACCCATCTTTGCGGCGTACGCGCGGGACCGTGCTTGGGTGTTGGGGCAGACGACGGTGCCTTCGGGGAAGATGACAACCGAGAAAGGAAGGTTGTCGGATTGAGCGCGTTGGAGGTTGTGCTGGAGTTTCGGTTTGTCGGTTTCCCATTTGCGGGCTAGGAAGGGCCATTCGAAGAGTTGCAATCCCCACCCTGGGTTAGGGAAAGCGGTTTTGTCAATCGATGATACCGGCAATCACGAGTTAAATGCAAGGAAAAAGAGTACCCACCAATTATCGGCAGCCATTTAATACTTTCTTTCACAATAATCTTCACTGTTCCATGCGCTCTTCTCGTCCATGAGACGCACCACATCCAGCACCAGTCGGTGTAAGTTTGATGGTTTCCAATCAATACACTAAAGTCAGGATTGGCTCGAAGACTCTTGTGGTCGCCCGAAAAGACGAACTCCGTGGGGAAGAATAGGTACACCACTGCAACCAGCTCGGCCCCAGCAAGACGTTGTGTCACTGCGCTCCAGTTTCGGTAGAGACGGCGGGAGAAGAGGTTGAGGATGAGGCCGGGGTATTGGATGATGCTGCACGCCGCCGTGGTGAGGAATGTAAGTGCAAAGAAAAAGATTCTGAGTATCACTATTGGGTGACGATAGCTTCGGAGTTCTGCCATTTTGGCCATTGTTCCAGTATTAAACGGGTGATCCATTTATTTATACGAAATCGCAAATGGGGCGATGGGACTGCGACTGGGAGTCTCATATCAAAGGGTCCATGCGCCGCGTCACACGGCCGGGTGTGGGGTGTTGCTATCTCCTCTTGTCCCACACACTCAGTTTCATAGACTGAGGGTTCAAGCAGAGTGCGCTGAGAAACCCTACTCCCTTCACTTCCGCCGGGCGCGCATGGTTCTGAACGCCCCACAAGCAAGGACCGGATACCGTCGCCTGGGACCGTCGTGTCTGTTTTGTTTCTTTTTGTTGCCCACAACTCGTCTGTGGAGTGCAATAAATCCCCAAACAACGCAAGAAAACACCCCAAGCAAAATCTTCATAACTGCACGCAAGCAGCGAAGCCGAAAGATCATGTCTCACGCCGTGTGTCCAACGGGGCTCCTCAAAACACTGGGCTGGTTTCTGGGGACTCGTTTTGTTTCGGACTGAGGACGCGTGCTATCCTATTCAAACCCTCTTGGCGTACGGTGTCTCGTGTCTTGCTTGTACGCGTAATAATCCCTTTCGAGAGGAGGAGACGAAAGATTTGACTGCGCGCGCAGTGGGATACCGTTCTCGTGGGGGTTTTGAGCGCGCAGCACCGCGATCATAGTAATCCCAAGGACTTCTGTTCCAAAGAAGGGAAATGCGTTTGAAAGTTCCCGACCGAAACGTCCTTGATATTTTGCGGCTCCGATGCTTTCACCGGGCATTGACGTAAAACCTTAGCAGAACGCTTTTTGCTCCTTCCCAACCTGAGGCAAACAAACGTGCACTCGCTCATCCCAACATTCGCAGGATCCGGTATTTTGATCAATCAGTATGATGGGGCAAAGCATGCGAGCCGCTAACCATTCCTTGACATTTGACAGCCCGGAGCCCGGAACACCAATCCACGCCGTTGCGGGCTCAGTATGCTGTTACTGCCATCCGCCAAGCCAACGTCGCTTGGATCCATAAGGTATCCAAATGCCACTCGCGTTCGTTTGGGCGGCCCACTCTTTTTTTTTGGTCCGTCTGCGGCAGGAGCACAAAACTTAAAATGGGTCCAGCGGTCGAAGTACCTAGACTGCAGCTTCATGTGATTCCTACCTTGGGTCGAGGTACCCATTCTCCAAGTCTCAACAATTATACGAACAGTCAATTTCGCCACCGAACACAAGTGACTGAGACCAGAAAACAGGATTTTGGTTTGGTGCCATCACCGGTTCTACTCTCAGTGCAACAAAGGCAACGAATTTTTTGCGCGTTCATGCCGTCTGGACCAAAAAGAGCAGAAAAGAATACAATTTTCGTTCATGTATATTTTACACTGAATTGTTGATTCGAATGATGTGAGCCGTTCATGGTCGACGCTGGTGCGGTCTCAGGGTATCCCAAGAGACGGGAAAAAACAGTAGACGGGCATGAGGATCCACGCACTTGCGACAACGGGCATCATGGCTGACTGACGGCGTGCCATGACTTGAAAGACACGCTTTGCGGTCGATTGTTGTGGCCCCGTACAAACGCAAAGTCCGTTCATCCGCCCAATGGCCCGGCTTCGCGCTCGGTGACTTTTCACTTGTACCCAAAGAGGGAAAAAAATGGAGATTCACACGAACGTTTGGCGTCCCAATGACTAGGCCCGCTGAAACTTGGCAAGAGTCGCGCAACGCCCAACACGGACCTGAGACATGATGTCCCAGTGGGCTCTCCGTCTAATTACCACACATCCATATGTACGCCCGACGTCTGCATGAGAATAAAACACAAAAAATGGTTCGAGTTGTCGGCACAGCATTGCAAGAATAGAGAGCATGTCTGAGCTTGCCAACGTCCACTGAGTGGTTTGGAGTAGTTTCTCCACCACCCACTGCTCTGACACACCCCGCAACCGGATAGCCCGACAATGGTGAACAGAAAAGAAACGAGGGGAGTAAACCTATCTCTACGTGACTCCAAACCAAAAAAACCGCACAGTCTACAAACGTACATTCTTACGATAGGCATTGTGACGCCCACCTTCAATTGAAATTGTAATGCTCACAACGGACACTGTACCCAGTGATCACATGTTACGGATTCATCGTCCTTGTCCTCATTCACCGAAACCTGAATCTACGAGAAATAATGTTGGGTTTCGTATTGGACGTCCGTTTCTATGCTCTGACTGCGCATGAGAACGTGTACAGGCACAGGATGTTCATTTTACCATCCAAACAATTACGACAAACGAAACCCGATCCCTCTTCTGAAGACGAGTCTCTGGATCCTTCCTCTAATGCGACAGAGCATCATTCGTTTGTTTTTTTTGAGCGACCTACTCTAAGCAATACGCCAGAAACCAGTATGGGTGAACGCTAGACTGCAATGTGTATATTCCCATTCATTCGACCCCTGCATGTTGCGCCCCAAAAGAGCGCAGCAGTTGTCCCAGATATCAGAGCTGATACCTACACCAAACAAGGAAGATTATTTGGCTGCGCGCACCATCTCCATCCCTTCAAAGGCTGAACGAGTGTTTTTTTTTGTTTTTCGCCCGCCCAATCGCAGGGCGCCAAAAAAAAAGGAATATGTGGAAGAGCACACAGAAGACGATCAGAACGCAAGACGCAATTCATCTTAGGCACCCCAACTTCCAGATTTCAGTACGCTATACAACGTCCCTCCGTAGCACAAAAAAAACGGTTAACGCACCAGCGCGCAACCGGTGGCAGTACCTAGTCTAACACTGCAGCACGGGCACGACCAGTCATCGGTATCAAATGCCGGGATTGCAACGTCCCTCACCCTCATCGACCCAAAAGCATCAAAGCTTTGGATCTCGCCCCATTTTAATTTTGTGTCGGTCCATCACCGCTAGTTCAAAAATGAAAAATGAAAAAATGAGAGACTTGGCAAGATTCAGAACGCAAACACCCATCTTTGATTCGAACTCAAGTAGGTACCGGTTCGGAGAACGGTTGCAGCACGTATATGCGTATAGTCTTCGACAGGCAGGAGCAGGTATTGGAATTCGCTGAAGCACCGTCCGCATTCCTGAAAGGATCACAAACACCAACTGCGCACATCAAGGTATCCAACGGTTGATGTCCGCTGTGCAGTGCAATTAAGATTTCTTTCCGTATTGACGGGGCAGGATGCAAAAAAAGAAAACTTCGGGCTGCGTCGCGGACTATACAGGAGAGTAGTACCCGAACTACACACTGCCAGTCATCCCGCTAGTCTTCCCAACACCACATCACCGATACTCCGCGCCGTGCTCCTTCATTTTGGGTAAGTTGCAAACGCAACTCGACCACTGCATACCTCGTACTTCAAAAAGCGAGGAACCAAAGGAAAGGGGACCGATATCCACTGACCTTGAGAAAACTGCTGCACGGCACCGCACCGCAAAAGCTGCTTATATAGCGTGTGCGCGCAGTCGGCGCCGTCCTTGCTGTAGCTTTTTCTAGATTCAAATTGGAGCATGACGGGAGGGCACCGTAGCTGCGCGTTTTCTGGCATTCACGTCACCGGTACCACCCTGACTCCACAAAAAAGCGCCTTGACTCCGCGGGGGAGGCAGAAGACATTGACGGTTCGACGGTGTCAATCACGCTGCTGAGGATTGGTTTTTTTCGTCTTGGCAAACGGGTTTTTTTCCTTTCCGAAATAAGGACAGACAGTTTCCAAACATTTGCCGGTGTGTCCTCACAGCAAAACCGCGTGGGATGGGCAGGTTTCCGGGGCAAGGGAACCTGGCATGATGGATTCATTACCACCCAGATCCGTTTTGTCTTCACTAGATTGTGGGGGACGCTTTCCAGCCATCTGAACTCCAAAAAAAATCTGATAATTACAACACATCACCAGCTAACGATGGATACCGTTCGTCCTGGAGTTGGATACTCCCCATTTTGTTCACACCACGCTGGGTTTGAAGATGAAATATGGTTGTCTAGTCGTACCCGGTTTGCAATACCAAATGAATGCTGTCCCCCTTCTGGACGAATTGGGAACACGTTTGCTACTGGAAACCCACACTTCAGCAAGAACCTAGGCGGGGAGACCGGGTTCCCAACCCGACTGTAGTGCCCCGTGAAAAAACAAGCCCACAGATTTTTTTTGTTTGGAGCGACGATACGTTAATCTCAGGGTTGAAGAAACTAGAGATACATTCTTTGTTGTTGAGTATGATAAACTAGCTACACAAATACTGAACGCAATACTTTAAATGTGTATACAAGAATGTCCCGACGGGAGGGTGTCCGTACCGTCCGCCCCAGTTGCTTTACTTGGTGCCGCTCCGTTCATTTTTTCCGGCGCAAAATGAAACAATACGAGAGCACATTCTCTGGCATGCTTCCGTTACCATCACTGTCCAGGTCCTCACCTGACCGTCTAGAGCCCAGCACTGGTGCCGCGAAATTGGAGACAGTTCAGGCGGCATCGCAACCTTGGCGTGTTGGTGATGTCGCCCTTTTTTCGCCTCAAAATGATGCATGATGAAGCGCACTTTCTGGCATTCGCACTTTCTTGCATTCACTGTCCGCATTCCACATCTGACCGTCTAGAGCCCAGCGCTGGTGCACGAAATTGGAGACCGGTCAGGCATCACTCACACCCCTGGCACGTCAATGCTGCAGCGGTCTTTCTTTTTTCTTAGTTCTTTTCTAATACGCTATTCTGAGTGGACGCTTCCTGACAGTCGGAATAAAAAAAACGACCATACTAGGCCTACATCCCACCGGCTGTGGAACGTTCGTCCACCGGGTGGTGGTGGCGTTGGATACTCGCCTTCACATGAGAACTCAGTTCGCCTTACCGAACAGGTGGGCGACCGTGATTGACATTTCCTTACTTTGAACGGGTGGTGGATTGAACATTGTGTGGGAGGTTTCAATCTGGTGATTTGCATCCTATCCACTCGCCCCATTTCAGAACGTTTTTACTTTGATACCAATGAGGTTTTCCGTCCATTCCCACAATGTTCCACTTCTCGGCGACAACACAATCGGGTGTGCGTCGGCGGATACCGTTCAGGCAACCCCTGACGCACTTCCATGCTCCGACAAACGCTTCCTCAGATTTTTTTCCGCGCTTGGGCAGGTAGATCTCTCCAATCCCTTGGCCGTCTGATATTGACTTAGAGAGCCGGATCCACCAACAATTACAGTATCACAGGGAGTGTCCCAACGAGGTGGTCCGGACCCACGCCGTCGGTTTAATGTTGTTGCCGGCTTCTTTTTTTTGTGTGTCAAAAACGACGTATGAAAGAAGGCCGTTTTCTCGCATTGTACCATGTCAAAAACGACGTATGAAAGAAGGCCGGTTTCTCGCATTGTACCATCACCCATGTTACCAATGTCAACCGTACTCCTCACCTGTACGAAAGCGCGTATGGAATCCCGCGAGGGAGGCAATAGAATGCAGACCGGTCAGGTAATCCTGGCATGTCCGAATTCTTCACCCACCTCTTGGGGACGAAAACTGGCTTTTTTTCCCACTGGTTTGGGAATAGACATGCTTTCCGCCGTTTCTTTTGAGATTCCAGCCAGTGAAACACTTAAAAAACCCTCGCTTTCACGCCCCGCACCCGCGGTGGATACTGCCCGTTGGTCGGCGCAGCAGTGGTGTTGGATACCTGCTGTTTGAACACATTTTTGTTTGGGAAGCGCTGAGGATGAAACGAACTTGCATATCATTTCTAAATCAAGCAAGACGAAAGCACATTCTCCGGCGCTCAGGTCACCAATAGCATTCTCACTCCTAATCTGTGCAAAAGACCATCCAGCGCTGGTGCCGCAGAATGCAGACGCTCAGGGCATCACACCCTGGCGTGTCAACTACGCTGGCGAACGGAACTCTCATTTTTTTTTTTGTCTTAGTAACTGCTTTTTGTTCTACTAGATACCCGTCATGTGGTTCTGATGAGTGAAGACGAACCCCGATTTTGCCTTTTAGGACGGGTGAGCGACCGTGGCTTACATTATCTTGCTCTCGGACCGCACTAAAACACGTTTGAGAATACTCTGTGATCGACAACACCTCGAGCAAGAACCTGTGCGGAAGAGGCAGGGGTTCTTGCAGTGAACCGTGAATGTTAAATGTCCAACCATTTTTTTTTTCCGGATTGCCGTACTATATTAAAAAAAAAAACTAGATACAAAACAACAAACGGAATTTCCCTATAATCACCTCACCGTTCACACCCGCTCTCCGAAACTTGTAACCCCGTCACCCACACGGGAAAGTCCCAGCCTCCCCATTCACCC
>JADGKA010000729.1:0-15309 GCA_027604605.1 Borealophlyctis nickersoniae
GTTCATTGTGGAACATGTCCAGTCCAAATATCCCTTCTCTCTCCCATCAACTCCCAACCCCAATCTCACGCCCCGCACTCACACCAACACCCCTATCCACCATCCCCCCACCATCTTCCTCCTCCTCTGCACCACCACGCCGTTCCGCCTCCCGCTTGACGACCCTCGCCAACCGCTGATTCACAGCAACAACCTCCCGCAATTTTGTCTTCAACTCCTTATTCGTCTTGCGGTAGTAGTACAGATCTTTTTCGAGCGTTTGGAAGGGTTGCGTGTGGAGGGTATCCCACCTGGTTTGAGGTTGACACACATTGGGTCAGATATGTCTGTTTGCTGCTGTGCGACAGAAGAAAAAGGAGTGGACGTACCCTTCGGTTTGAGTCCCAGCGTCATCCAAGGGTGTGAGTTTCGGAGGATGCGAAAGCTCTCGCAGTTTCTTCTCGTACTCCTGTACAGCAAAAAGACGGACGCGTCAATTTCCAATATCCGAGGAACAATGATCACACATCCCCGAACTGCAACATGCACACTTACCTCCCGCCAAGACTTCATCCGTTTCTCATACATCTTGGCAACCTTCTTCACCTCCTCCTCCACCACCCTTTCTTGTCCATTGTGCGTCAACTCATGTCGAAGCGCTAACAGCTCACGAAGACATTGGACGACCAAGTGTCGCGCCTCTTTTAACGTCGTGCATTTCTGTTTCAAAATATTTTATGAGTGTTTGCGTGCAAAAACGAGTCAAATGTCACAAACCAACACCAAGGGACTTACCAACCCAGAAATCAGCGTCAGAGCGTCAGGATTGTCCGCAAACTCTTTTGCCAAATCGTCCCAATCCGTGGTATCTTCAGTATCCTTGTCCAGTTCCTTCTTTTCGCTTCGACGTGGTTTGCCAATATCACCGTCGTACCCATTCAACAACGCTGCGCAACACCGGAAAATAAGGTACATCCCGAACGAACCAAAGTCACAACCCACCTTCAGCTTCAGCCTTGTCCCTCTTCACCACCTCACACTCTCTCCCAACCTCCTCCCGTTGACGCGTTAACTCTTCCAGTCTCTTCACGGCCTGGTCGTACCCACTCTCATCGTGTTCCGGTTGGGTATCCTCCAACACCTGGTGCGTTTCGGAAATGTCGCGATCGAGCGCGTGTAGGTGCCGACGAAGTTCGCGGTGACGTTTGCTGAGAGTGTGGTAACGGCGGAAATTCTGTGGTTTTTGTGGTGGTTATATGGGAAACAGTCAGAAGAGGCATGAGCGGGGCGACAAATGTGCGAATCATTGCGTTGCCAAATTCGGTTTTCTTTCAATGCCTCCCAAATCCCTACTTTACCTCAATTTCAATAGCACGCTTATCAATGCTCCCGCTGACGACCAGATCGGTGCTTGCAGATTCTCCATGCGATGGCGCCTCGCGTGAATCAGGTTCAACGCCAGCGGTATCTTTAGCACCGGTGGGTTCCTCAACCACCACCTCGGCAACAGGGCCCTCCTCCTTCCCGCTCGCAGCAAGGTCAGTGTCATTCCTGCGGAAACCCAAACTTTTCTAAGAACTCGAGGACCCACAAGAACAAAGTAATCATGCAACAAAAAAAAACTTCAACGTACCCGCTTCCTCTTCTCCCCCTCCTTGCACCTACACCACCGCCCACACCCGCATCCCTCAATTTGCTCTTCAACCCGACAACCTCCTCCGTCTTGCGGTCCAACTTTTTCCTCACATTCTCAATCTGTATTTCAAACTGCCGCAGTCGTTTCGCATCTTCCTCGTGTTGTTTCTTGAGGGACGACAGTTCTTTGATTCGGCGGGTATCGAGATCTGTTACCTTTTCGGCGTCTGGAATGGCGGTGTAATAAGATGAGCTATGGGTTTCGTTTCGTCTCTTTGCTTTGCCTCGGGGAACGAAGCTATGCATGTATACACACACACCTTCTTTCATCTTCTTTTTCAACCCGGCGACAACCGCGTTCAGTCTCTCGACCTCATGCAACAGCTCTTGAATTTTGCGATCGGAATGTTCCTTTGCACTTGCAATTTTTTCTTGCTCCTTTTGTTTAGTCTTGCTTTTTGATAACTGCACATAGTGACGAGCAGAAAGCCAGGGTTGGATATGGTATGGAGATAGCCAAAACCGCAAATTACAGCGGGGCACTCCAGCTGGAACCTACCTGAGACTCAAGATGCTTCATCTTCCGCTCATACTCATCCTTCATTTTTTCCTTCGCCTGATGACGGAAAAGAACGCATCAACATTGCAGTTCCACCCCATCGGGGTAGAACACAGCAGAGGGCCCACTTACCACATCCTTCTCCCCGGCTTCATCCCGCACTTTGACCAGCTCCCGCTGCACCGCTTCCAACTCCCTCTCCAATTTCTGTACCTTCTCCATGTGGTGCTGCCTTGTCTTTTCGGCTCTGCGATCCGTGACTCTTGCGTTAATGCTATGCACATTGTTCAGTCCCAAGGACGTCCCACTGACGTACTCTTTGTTCGTTTTAGCCAGCTCCCTCAGCAGCTCCACCCGGGCTTTATTTGCCACGCTCAGTTCTCGCGCGGCTTGACTGTCGGCATGAGATGAGTCTTCATTGATTTTTTGAGTGTCGCGGGATGAAGTGCTGGGGCGAAAATGTCAAACCCCAAATTCCCAAAAAAACAATGTTGTTGGATGGTGACGTACTTAACGTGGACAGGATAATCATCGTCTTCCTCGTTCTCAATATGGTCTTCAACTTCTGTTGTTTCGCCCTGACGCGGATCCGAAAAGGAGCGAAGTTCTAAGCAAGGAACCTTGACCATCCACAGGAGTTCAAAACTATTTACCTCACTCTCCACTCCACGACCGTTCTCCCTCTCGTCTTCAGTCATATACCCATCCTCAACCATCGCCTTGGTTCCCTTATGCAGCCCTTCTCGTCTGTGAACTCGCCGTCTCAAGTTATCCGTTTGCACGCCAATATCCGTGCTGTCTTTGTGAAGTTCCCCCTCCAAATGCATCACATGTTCGCGCAGCGCATCGATTTCAAAAATCAAATCAGTGTTCACCCTAACACCCGCAAAACCGGAACGAAACGCACGAGGTCAGTTCCGCCAAAATGTAATTCCTCCAATAGCAGCAAAATGGAAGGCGTCATTGACCATACCTCTCCAACCTTGCCACCTGCTCAGCCTTCTCCTCAAAAATACTCTCATCATGCACCAATTTGTTTCGCGCTTCCTCCAATTCATCCTGACACAAGGCCAAAGCTTCGTTCTTTTCAGTCAGTTCCTCTTCGTAACGTCTGATAGTGCCTTGTTGTCGCTCCAGGGTGGCTTCGAGGCTCCTGTCCACGCTTTGACTGCGCTTAACATGTAAGCGAAGAGAAGCAGAGAGGCTACTCCAACTTCAGCGGAGGTACTCACCTGGGTTTCGCGGACCGTCTGCGCTGGTACCGAGCCATGGCGTTTCCTGAGGGAGGTCCGGAATTGGTTGAGGGTTGGGCAACGGGAGGTAGGGTGCCGCCATCATCGATGTCTGAATAGCAAAAGAGAATGAGTGGGGCAAACACCAATGGCAAGAAATCGCCTCGCCTCACCTCCTGCCGATTCTCGTCTGCTTGGTCTGATAAGGGGCATGACAGGTAAGACTTAATCTTGCGCAGAGACACAACGCAAAGGGCTTACCCAACAACATTCCCGTGGTGCTTTTCAACTACTCTCAACATGTCCCGCTCTTGAGCGGGAGTCATGGGAGTCCCTTTCATAAATGTCACTATCGCATCCACAGCAGTTCTCAGATCATCTTGAACCTCAGAAACATGGGTTCGTAACGGGTGTATTTCTCCTTGGACGAGTTCCAACTGGGACAATGTTTGCGCCGCGCGCTCCTCTGTTTCCTGTCATCCAAATTTTATCAATTTGGGCGTGCAGCGCGCATGTATGGCACTGCGCGTTTGGCGTACTTGCAGCTTTCTCTCCAACTCAACCGCCCGCTCTTCCGTCGCCTCTTTCTCCTTTTGAACTACAGACAGTGCTTTGATGGCATCTAAGGGGCGGATGGCATTAGCAACACATCGGATGTTTCGAGATTAGTCATGTAGACCGACTTGTTCCACGAATAGTTCGATTTCTTAACTCCTCAATAAAATATTGCATCCATTCATCATTATCTGCCCCAGACAAATCCAGCATTTGCAATGATGGGTCTTCGTTACTGCCGTTTCGAGGGCGTTTTTCCGGGCTTTGAGCCTCCTCTCGTGGTTGATCATCGTCATCATGGTTTCCGTTCAATTCCGCGGATACTCCGCTTGCCTCGATTCCCCGGACTTGAGCTTCTAACTGGTCAATTTTTTGCTGCATGCTAGCAAATTTTGCCGCCTAGTAATTGAAAGCGCACATCAGATGATATGTCGAACAGGGACAGCACGGGATATTGCCACTATACTTTTTGGTCTACAGTGTTTACGACTGGTTTGTTCTGGATTTTACGAGCGCGGTTGGCGTATTTGAGCGTGTTCAGGGATTCCTCCATGTCTTCTTCCAATGGGCTTGAGGTACAACGTAAGATTCGGTTCGCATGTGGAGTTCAACAAACCAGTAGTAACCCTTACGTTATGCAAGCAATCATCAGAGTCTGAAAGTGAAGTCTGTTAATCGACCCTTCTCCTGTCAGCGTTGAAATGAAGTGTTTACCTTAGAGTTACCTCCCAGTGAGTCCTGAAGAAGCCTTTGAGAGTAAGGCACAGGAGGAAGAAGGCGAAAACGATCAATCACACACCCATACAATTCAATTCTGGGCGAGATGACGTCTTACCGGGTTAGTCTGGAATCTCTGTAAGGGACATGGGAGGATGGCGTGCCACCAGCGCTATTCCTACTATCAGCACCCAGAATACTGATAACATTTCCCTATAATGTAGGTTTGGTCGGCCGGCGCACTTACACAGTCAAGCAAAGGAATTTAAACCCACCAATGCGAGAAGACCGCTGTTGATTTTCACCGATTCCTTAAAACGAACGCCTTCAGCTCCGGTCCGTTTCAGCCGTTCGGACCCTGTGTGCAGACGGGTCAATTGGAATCTCGATGCATATTTCCATGGCACTGAACGCATACCAGCCAAATCCACCAAGTGCAGCTTAGAGCACTTTAGAATCGCATAGTTTTGGCGGCGTGTGTAAGTATTTGACGCGTCATCTTCGATGTCCATGCCAGCAAGGTTGGCCTCACTCATCCGCTGCTCCAGAGTGATAGTAAAAATAGCATGCGATCGACTAGAATGTAAGTGCATTTGGGTATCCCCCGTGGTTCGTGCGATGCTACCGGCTTCTAAACACCTGTGAACGAGTTATGTGAATCGGCATTCGATAAGTTAACCTTATGGTCAGCCTACGAACACAAACCGTAGCATTTCTTCGGCGCTCGTAACCGTCTGTTCATGAAGTCCACTGACAACAATCACGCCATTTTTGTCTTCTCGTATGGCGATCTCTTTGGAATCCACGTTGGGCATTAGAAGGTCCCGCACCTTCATGAGGTCAGGTCAGGATTGAATCAAAGTATAATTGGCGGCGTCCTGGGGCTCTTACTTGTTCTTGGTATATTTCCAGGAAGGCCACTCGAACCACATAGTCGACTTTCCCATCGAGTTGCTGTGGATTATGTTAACAACTCGCTTTCCGGCGCTCACCCACGGGACGTCTCCGGCCTGAGTAGTACCTCCAAACTCAGAAAGAGATGTTCAATCACGCGCGGAATGATCCCTTTCCCCTCGTCTGTGGTGGAGTACAGATGACTTGAGCCCATCGTGTACGTTTTCCCACTGGAGGTTTGTCCGCTATAGGCAAAATAACACGTAAAGCGATCAACACATGGCTTCCCATAACCTGATGGAACCGTAACATGGGGCATAGCGTAATAACGCTCAAGCAACTTACTATGCAAGAACCGTGGCATTGTACCCTTCAATAAATTGGTCGACCAGTGGTGCGACAGCCGCATACACATCCTGTTGTGCCGCTCCACCCCCAAACACCAAATCAAAGGTAAAAGTGCGTTTTGCGCCCGCCGAGTCGCCGTCGCGCCCAATTACAATTTGCGAAGATTCTGGGATGTGAGATACGCAAGTTCTGCCTGCGCGTGAACCAGGGTGGTCGCCGGCTACTGCGGGTGGAGGTCGGATCTAGTGCCCAGAATTTGAGCTTTGTTGCAACGACATGCAGGTCAGTTGTGAAGTCCATCCTGGACATACCCGAAGTGCAACCCGCACTGAAGCGTCTGGAGGAGCCGCGGCTACCATAGTGCAGGGCAGTTGAGGCGGATACGAGTTGATGAGTCTTTGACCATGTGTTCCCCCGAGGGGAGTTTTTTGGGGACTTCAGACGTGATCCAGGTGCAAGCCACGTTCGGACATCTGAGGCTCACGAATCCGGACACGGCTTGTTAACGTACTTACGTGACTGCGCGCGTGGCCCACCGTTGGAGTTGGACAATTTCTGAATGTCATCAACCGAAATGCCGTTGCCAAAACCTGCAAAAACAACAATAGAACTCGGAATAAGACGTTGTAGTGCCCGCATTGCTGCAACAAAGGCTGCTTCTCAGTCTCTTTCTTTGGAACTTCCGGATGAGACTTCGGAAGGGAGGCCCGAACAGGGGGACAAGCGCAGTCGAAAGCGACCTGCAGTGTACCCAACAAGTTTTACAGCAAAGAAGAGGTCCCGCAGCCAAACCACTACAGCTCCAGCTGTACTGCCACCAGAAGAAGGATGGGGTGATGAAATGCTGCAAACATCAGAACGGGAACCAGAACAACAAAATTCCGATATGTCGGAAACAAACATTACCCACAGCTTTGTTTTCTCTGAGCCGCTCCTTTTTGGAATAATATCGAGTCGGTCCGTCCATCCAACCTATTCGACGTTGAGTCTCGACTGGTGTATTGACCGTTACCCACAGGCCCAACCGTTTTATAATGCATGTAAAGCTCGAAGGCTTCAGCGAATTGCAAATTTGCCATTGTCCATGTGCGTCCACTATTTGTACTGAATCTAATAGTGTCAGCATGAAGCGAATGATGTTCATTGCAGGCACCGGCCGCATTGGAAATCTGACCTTTTCGCAAATCCCTTGCCTGGTTTCAAAATCAAACGGAGATCAGAAGCGGAGAACAAACTTCACGTACGCTGCAGCTAAAATAACTTGTCCCAATCTTGCTCGGACTTGTTTTTCAATCATCTGCCCCATTTCCAGCGTGGAAGCAATATCTTTAGATCCGCCCACCTCACCGAAACAAGATATGTCCTGGATTGGGATAAACCAGACCCGATCCAATAGATTCGTCGAGTACTTTCTAAAGGAAGGCGCGTTTTCGCACTTGGGCATGCCTCGTGGAATCAATGTCGCTAGGGAAAAGGCGCTCGGGAAAAGTAAAATTGATTTGCTCGTCGGCGATGCAACGTTTCTCGAGGTCAAGGTATGGCCAGCATCAACGAGTCAGATGTTAGTCTCCCCTTTAACCCAACGCGTAGACGCCGTTGATCTATTTACCCTGCGAACATCATCCTAATTACTCGGTGAATGAGAAAAAGTTCACATCATATCAGCGGTAAATATTTTCAAATCCGTTTGCAATGACCATGGAAGCTAAATACCCTGCCACGGTGGTTGTGGAAACTCCAGGCTAGTTAAGGTGCGCCATAATATGTGATGTTCCCACCCCATTCAATATTCCTAACAAGTTTCTGTGATTACCATCAGCATTTTGGTGACCTAGGTCAAAGTCTCGCATCCGTAAAAGACGATACTTCCACTCCCAAACAAGCCATCGTGCTCATGTGCTTCCTGTACGATGCTCCGCCATTCCGCAGACCCCCCAAAACCTCCCCGATTAAGGATATCACGGACGCCGCTGCAAAAGCGAAAGAAGCGGGGGTCCAATTTTGGCAGGTACGATGCGCCATGTATTGTCTGGTCGATGGGTCCAAGGTTGATCATGCTGATCCGCGTTTGAATAGATCAATATGAAGATAAATCCGACGGGTGTTACTTTCTTGCGCGCCTTTCGTTTAGAACACGATTATTGAAGAGATGGGAGTCGTTACGGGCACTGCGCTCGTGTTCCAAGGAATAAAAAGAAGTTGAAACTCTAACAAGCAATGCCCGGAAAAACTTGCTAACCATGCACCACATCGAGAACAATCACAAGCTAAAACTCAAATAGGCCCATATGTATTCCTGCAACTTCCTCTCTCCACGCATTAATAGCTTCCCGCCCTGCACTGTTCAACCGTCCCTCCACTTCGATACTCTCCCGAGAGACTTCACCGCCTTCTGTTAATGAAACCAGGGCGCGGAAATCTCTTTCGAGGGAAGCTATGGTGTCTGCTGGGATCGCCGTCAAGTGTCGTGGCCGTTTCTCTGAGAGTTCATGTTTGTGAGAGTGCGGAATCGCAATGAAAATCACTTCGACTTCCAATTTGGGAGGGATCCGCCAGGCCTGTACCTTCATTTGAGCCTGCATCTCCAGTTGTAACCCTACATTCCTCCATCCGTTTCAATAGTGCTTCCTCAACCATCATTCCAGCCACCTCATCTGCCGTTCTCACACTCAACTCCACGTTGATCGGGGTTGTGTTCCAGTCACCCGCCATCCGCAGCGTAATGGAAACAGCCACATTTGTCGTTGGAACAATTATTACAGCATGTTCGGATGTTCGAACACATTTTCGTAGTTCATCCCTAAGCAACGAACATGATCAAAACGTTTCCTCCTATTTCAGATACCCAAAACCAGGCTTACTCCTCTAATCCGCCAGCTAAAAGAGTTGCAAGGCATCGTCGGTACGCATGTTTCGGTCCGCCACCAGCCGATGAGGGTTGCATCGAAAACTTGATACGTCCAACATGCTGCGCTGGTGGTGGAATCTGCCCGATCGTCAACATATGACCCAATCAGAAACACTGCACAAACGGCATTTGGAACGAAACCAACCCACCACATTCTCCGCCATCCGATTCTTGAAGATGTCACGTACGCACACATCCAACTCCCTTCTAGTTGGAAAAAAATCCGCGTTCGGCGGCATCATGGGCGCCAGACTGCCACCATCGACATCTTCCGAATAACTTCGCGCGAAATCGAGCACATCCAGCGATTCTTCATGGACTGGAAGGAGGATGGATGGGGCTGCGTGAAATGACATGATATGTTATGTTATTTGGGGCATACAAATGGGTCGGGACGACGTATGCTTTAGCGGTTTACCATTCACGTGCGAGTCTGTTGCCCAAACTCCTGCGAATGATAGCATTATTGCGACTTTTATGGGCGGAAGGTTGATGAAGCGCAGATCAACAGGGATATCCTGGGCCCTATGAACAGAATACACGCGATCAGAGAACCGCGAAAGCCGGATGTGCTGATGAGGCTTACCAAGGAGTCTTGGGACCCAAACTCGCTACAGGGAAAGAATGCACACCCACCGCCCCCCGCGTTTGGGTTTCAACTAGCAGTTGGTTCGGGTCCTGTACAGGGCCCAAACTCACAACAACTGCAACACGGGAAAGCAAAATCAGAAAGACCGCTTGCCATTTAGTGCTAAATGAGTCAGCAAGCCTTTGACGGCTCGTACCATTCCATCCCTCCCCCAACTCAACCAATTCCCGTGCCCGCAGCGTCACAGCTATGACCGCACGCACCCCAACCAAGGCATGCATGGACCTTGGGACGCCGCGGGGCCGTATCTCGCACGTGAGGGCTTCCCCGCCGCTTGCAGCCTGCATCCGCCTTATATGAAGTAGAGCCGTGGTCGCAAGTGAGGCTTTGGACATTGATTGTGTCCATCGCTAGTCAGAGACAGTATGAATGAGTATCCTGATGCAATTTGACCGTTGCGAGCCAACAACCGTACTTGGTTCTTTTGTTGGAGAGTTTTGTGGGTTGCCGCGATCTGTCCTATTTTGGTCAAGGTTGACTAGATAGAAAGCTTCCATCAGTAACATTTCGATGAAATACACGACTTTCCTTGCAGACATTGTGGTCACCCACTTTGAGTTCCCCCTTCAGGTCATCGATGGTCATCGAGGATACTGAGGATTCTCTGAAACCGTTTAGTTAATTCCGAACGATCAAACTCATCATATTTAGCCACGGCATCAACACTCACCCATCAAGAGTCAAGGCAAAGCCAGCGCACCGTCCGTCCAGCGCAGCAGCCCACACGTAAAGTTCTCCAGCATTTGGCGACTTTAAGCACGAAATACCGACCCATCCACGCGGGATGGCTGGGTATATGGGTAACAATGTCACGGGAAGCCCTGAAAGGAAGGTCACATCGAGTCTTTGGAATGCGATCGCCTCACAACGCGAAACGCACCTTCTGATGCGGACCCGTCAAACCGCAACATCATAAGCCGACCATCGCTGACAGATGCGATGAGTGTTCCCTAAACCGAATCCCAATGTGAAGGTGTTTTGGAATGGCCGGAGCAAAATCGGGGCTTGTACATACTGCAACAACACAACAGGAGTGAACTGGATGAGGAATGTGGTACTCCCGGTACACCAAGCTCTTTCCAGTTGGTGTTTGAGACGGTGTGATGGCCATGACCACTATCGTGCCCTTTTGTCTGATTGCGGAGGGTTGATGTGAGCATATCCTTGAAGATTAGAAAACCCGGGACCTACCCAATGAGGATAAGGGCGTTGGAACTCATAACACCTGAAATTGGACCTCCTGCCGCCGACTTTGTCGAGCGTGATGTGAAGTTGGCGCCGGTGGCCGGTTGAAAATGTATTCGACTGGTAGCGATCGTATGGATGGGTTCCTATTAGACATGTTGTGAGACCAACCGCAAGAGCAATTGAAACAGACGGTCATTCTAAATGCCATACGTTCAATTTGTACAATGTCTTTGCTTCCGTTTTCTCAAAAGACAGTGGGAACCATCGAACCACACCGTCGGCTGTACCAACCAATATAACAGGGGTGGAAGAGAGAGCGCTGCAGTAGTGGAACACAGATTGATACAGGGGCTCCGCACAACAGAAAAGAAAGGGGGAAATTGGAGGGAGCAAGTACATGTTTTTGCCGAATAGACCAGCACCCAAATCGATCTCTAACAGCCCAAGCACACTTTTCGATCCATGTAAGGCAGGGACAGACTGCGATCTCAGTGTAAGGCAAAAAGAAGAGCAATTTATTTGTCAAGGTATGAACTGTTACAAAAGATGACTTCGTTCCGCTGTGATTTTGTTCAACTTTGTCTCTAGAAAGGATATCGACTGCACCACAACTAATGTCATCTCCCTTCAAATTTATTGGCAGATTTTTGGTTGATTCCTGCAGTCCTACGGCTGACAACCGATGAACAACCATATGACCTTCTCGATGACAAACAATAAACTCCAGAAGCTCCGGGTCGGAAGGAATCAGGCGGTGGGCATCATTCTTTTCGTTGACGTATCAGAATTCCTGCGTACATGTACTCGACCGTATGCCAGGCGACCATACCGCAGAAAGGATTAGATCCGCATCATCATCTGCTATCCGAACAACGGGGTGGAAGTCACGATTGAACCGCATATCCACATTGACCAACTCCTGAGTAGCCGCAGACGACGATGCGGAAGGTAATACATCGCCTTTGCGGGATCTTTTCGTCCGGCCGGCGTTGGACTCGGTTTCATTGGGATCATCCACGGGTAAGGCACTGTGCGGGGTGACCTGGAACGTCAATGATTTCCAACGGCGATTACACCGGCCATGAGTTCGGGGTCCGCACCGCTTATCACGAGGTTGATCAACGCAGAGTTTCCAGATACACCCGTCTTGGGTAAGTACCAACAGACAAACGCCTGCTTCGGCAGGCTGCGACGACGGTGAAACAACTACCGAGACAATATCCGCGGGGAACTTCCAAATTTCCTTTTGAATGGTACATATTCGATACTAAAGCTTACGAGAAACAAAATACCTCCCCAATTGCTGTGCATGAATACCTGCAAGTGGTGCGCTTTGAATACGTGCAGTAGGGTCCACGATGCTCGACACCAAAGTTGAAGTTCGACGGAGGCGACGACCACGGGCTTGCGGCGACAGGGGGTCAGCCTGCGGGACCAAAGTAGTTTGCAAGACATGCTCAGCTATCCCAGTCGCGAGTCGTAGAGTGCAGGAAAAGGGAACAATGTCGCCGGAACGGTTGTCTTGTGGATGCAAGGAAGGGAAATCAGACTTGTCTGGAAATTGTAACTTAGGGGACGACTCTCCATGCTCCAAGGAGAGCCATGTCCGAAGGCACTAAGTAGGTATCCAGCAATTCGTGACTTGAAATCAGATACAGTAAAAGGTGTCCGTCCGTGCATTACTGCAATGTATTCGCCCGCAAGGCACACCGGTCCAACCACAAAATGAATACATTCTTTTTTTTTACAGTATTTAAATCCGCTCACTACACATGTACGGAATACATGCATTTTGCAAAACATTCATCTGCTCTGCGTCCAGTTCCCCGCTGCGCAGTTTACTTTCTGGGGTTTTTGAGCGCATACAATTTGTTCTCCACTTGCTTCCTTTTGTACCCAATCCTCGCATTGAGTTCATTCATGATTTGAGTACATGAATTGGTTGGGTTTTGGTGGTAGAGGGCAACGAGAAGAGCTGTAGTTCTCTCGGTCCAAGGCGTGTTGCCTTCTGGGTCGAATTCGGCAAGAATAGCAACATCTTCGGTGGTCAGCTGCAAGTGCGATTCCTATTATGATTCTAGATAATGAATGGAGTAAAGGCACTGAAAAGGCTTTCTCACCATGCCTGACGGTGTCAACATGGCCGCTGGAGCTTTTTGGCTTGCCTTGGATGCAGGGCCGGCGCTTCCCTTTTTGCGGGATTTCTTTGCAGGAGGAGAGAGACATCCGTCTTTGAGGTCGTTTGCGGATACTGCCTCTTTGTTCAAATCTGGAGTAGTAGAGCGTTTGCTCATTTTTGCTGTTGTTCTTGTGAGTAGGACGCGAGGGCAGGACGAGGAAAGCGTTCTGAACTTGAAGGGACTAAAGAAAAGGATGCGTTTAATTTCACACACAGTCACTTGTAAAAAAAATGGGACGTAACTTGTTTAAGGCCGTCTATTATCGGATTATAACATATGCTCAAAAAATGCGTTTCCCACGGTCCTGTTTAAGAAATCCGGGTTCCTCATAGTTGGATACCGTCAATGACGATGTTACACACACCATCGGCGTTTCATTCATTGCAATTGGAGTTGGTTGAACATGGGCTCACCACAACTCATACTTCAAAATTCGAACCCATCTGAAATAACTTTCAAGTCTAACCAAAGTTGCGCCCTTTCAACAAGCGTATATATACTCTACAACACAAGTGTTTACACTGCCTGGCAGTCGAATAGTAATTGCATCGCGAAACCCGGGCCGAGAACCGCGTTCTTCCGCTCCCAGACAAACGTCCCCATCTCCTTGCGTTCGTCAGTTATTTTGTGAAATGCGACACGACACTCAGCGGTCCGCGCAGACCTCGCGTGGCCCAGGCAATTCTTCCCTTCCCTTTCCCTCCTCTCTGGATTCTCTCGACTCGTTCGATTCCACTCTTTATTGGTACCTCCACAACTCTCCTTACACATACCATTACACGCTACCCTTGTCCCCGCCCATTTCCAGTCAAATCATTTCTGCAGTATCCACACGCTTTTGCGGTGGAACAGAAGAAGGCATACTTGCAGTTTATGGAACCAAAACCGTGCCTTTGCCCTCTCTTGAAAATGAATCCGAAACTGCGACGGCGGATGGGGTGGAATATGCCGCAGAAGATGGGGGGGAAAGGCAGGAACATGCATTGAAGACTGGAAGGATGGAAAAGGAAGATGTGGAAGAGCCGAATTTGCCTCCCGAATACCAAAAGTCGCAGAGGGGAAAGGCATGTGGACACGTATTTCGAAAAGGGGAGGGAGTGTACCGCTGCCGGTGAGGAAATTCGGCATCCAAGTACTCGTTATACATGTAATCAGCAGTACCGCTCTTACACCTTTTGTGGCGCATATTCAGAAATTGCGCGTTGGATGAGACCTGCGTATTTTGTTCGCGCTGCTTTTATGCGACCAATCATGATGGCCACGACACCACGTTTGCTATTGCAGCGGGATCGGGTGGTTGCTGCGACTGTGGGGATCCAGAGGCGTGGAAAGTGCCAATCCAATGCAAGTATCATGCCCCAGCGCCGAAGGAGGAGCAAACCACAGAATCTAAACTGAACGCGTCTGCTGTCAAACCAACGCCGTTGCCCGAGGTTGGTGATATTCGGATGTGATCTTGCATCCAAAAGTTTCGGATGTTCTCATATATTTCGGCAGGGTCTGGTGTACTGCATGCGGTCCACAATCGCAACCGTTTTGGATTTTGTCATTGATACATTCGCAGACTCGCCTTCTGACTTCGCGGTTCCCACAACTGTTGACGAAGTGCTGAGCGCGAATCCGCCGGAAAGTCACGAGGAGGCACAACGCATTAGCGACGGAAGGAGTGCTCCTTTTGCTTGTGTCCTATGGAACGATGAGGTGCACTCTTTTCAAGAGGTCATCGATCAGGTCGTGGAGGCGGTACATTGCTCCACCGCCTTCGCGAAAAGCGTTGCTGAGCGTGTCGACGCTCATGTAAGTTTATTCCTGTGGAAGATGGTTTGTGTCATCTGCTTGAAAGCTTTGTTACTAATCATTTTTGTTCTTGCCGTGTTTCGTTTTTGGCAGGGGCGTGATGTTATAAGCTTGAATACCTCCATAGAAGATCTTGTAAGAGCAGCGCGGACCATATCTAACATCGGCCTAGCTGTATCGATTCGTAGCGCCCGCGAGACATTTCGTGAATCTATTGCGGGAGTGTTAGTCGACTGGTTAAAAAATCTCCCTAGGAAAGTTTCTGGTTCAAGACGCATGGGCGATACCGTGTACGAGTCAGTGGAAGGTGTGGCCCGTCGGCTCATATGTGAAGAGCTCTGCAAGGAACGTCAAAAAGTAAAGAGGGTCCTTGTCGGCCGTAACGCTGAGGCGCACGAAGAAGACATCGTGGATTTACTTGACGGAAGGTTGGCGGAAACGGTTTTCCCAATGTCTAAAGAATTTATTCGGGTGGCGGATGCGGCTGCCACAATGGTGAATGACAGGCGGCGGACAAGTATACCTGAGAAAAAGTTGAGGATCGATCACCTCTTGGCATATGACATGAAACTATGGAAAGAGGCGCGGAATTCATTGAGAGAACTCTACATTGGCACGCTCATCGTCAGCGCGGATGAATACAAGAAAATAATGGGTGCGTAACTATG
>JADGKA010000730.1:0-15274 GCA_027604605.1 Borealophlyctis nickersoniae
GTGTTTGGTTGTGATGAGTTGCGGGCGGGTGGAGATTGGGGTTTGGTCTTCATGCTCGGAGCCGTCGGGAGAAGGGGTGGGGATGGTGAAGGAGGCAAAGTGTTGGTAGCGAGGTGCTTCGCTGCGGGAACGTTGGCGTCTTTGGACGGCTTTTACGGGACCTGCTGTGGGGTCCCTTTCGGCATCACCAGCAGCACCAGCGACGGGACTTAGTGGTTCGTCGTCGCTCTGGATCTCGTGAATCGTGTCGTGGAGGTCCATTAACAATGCGTCGACACCCGACACGGTGCTGGACCGCACACGACGTGGGAAGCTAGGGATGGAAACGTGGAGGTCTCCCGCCACGCTGATACTCCCCGCCGAATGCCTGTGCGGTCTCGGATGCGTCCCACCCGTCGACGACCCCCCGCCGCCGCAACTGCTGCAACGCCGTGCATGACCCATCGTACCATTCCCAGTCCCATTCCCATTTCCATCCCTTTCAACGGCATTCTCCTCGCAACACCCGCAAATCTCGCTCCCCAACCCGCTATCCATGCTGAAATGCGAAGCGTGTTTAGCGCGAAGCAGCAAATCCACCGCCGGCGATGATCCCGAACTGGTTGGACGGGACCAGCGTGGGGAAGCGCTGCTCATGGGCGTGGAAGGTATGATCGGATCGGATTGGGCGGATGCTTGCGAGACTCGTCGTTTGGAGGTGTCGCCGTTGGCAAATTGGACGGACAGAGCGCCTTCGGACATGGAAGATTGGCGGTTGTTGTTGTTGTTGTTGTTGTTGCTACCGTTTAGGATGGAGCCGTTGCTGTCTCTGTTGCTGCTGCTGATGCTGTTGCGTTGTGGGAGATTGAAATTGATGGAACCTTCCGACAAGGACGATGCACGGTTACGGGCAGCAGAGAGTGGTAAAGACGGAGCCGCAAAGGACGGTGGTGGGGACGTAGGTCCCGGCATATGTCCCGGAATAGAGGTAGGTCCGAGAAAACCAGGTCGCAGGGAGGTTGATTCTCGTCTGATTCGCAGCGGAGGAGGGACGATGGGCACTATGGAACTGGATCTCAGAATCTGGTGGAGGTTTGCGCACTCTGCGTCCACGTCAAAGTCCGAGTCGTCGTCCGAGGAGTAGTCGTCTGGTTGGCCCGAAGAGGAGGAGGTTGAGGACGAGAGGTGGGAAACGGGGCGGTAGGCGGCATCGTTGTCAAAGAGAGAGTTTGGCGGTGTGGGTGGTATTGGGTAATTCATCGTGGCGGTCGCAGATGAAGGAGAAGAAGACGGGGAGGGAGAATGGCGAGATCGTGCTGTTGAGAAGGAGGAAGGAGAAGGCGAATGGCGGGAGGGTGCGGTTGAGAAGGAGGAGGGAGAGGAAGGTGTTGTTGTTGTTGTTGTCTTTGAAGAAGCTGATCCGTCAGAAGGCGAAGGTTTGTGTTTCGACGAGTTTACGGGGGGTTGCATTGTGAATGGGAGTGGTGCAAAGGCCGACATTGTGGTCGTTGGGTTCCTTCGCTTTTTATTGTTTTGTCGTTGTCGGTGCGTAGACGGAGATTCAAGGCGGGAGTGGAGGGCAGAAGGTTGGATTATGACCTATTTTGTAATTGGAAAAGAGACAAGCCCCGCGCGTAGTTGTTGCTGGTTGATGGGATGTTCCTCGGAAGGAGCGAAGGAGAGATGGAGGGAACCGAACGTGACGGAGGGTGCAAAGGGAGCGAAGGAAGGGAGAGAGGAAGGGAGACGAGTCGAAGGGATATTTCCTGTTTACGAATGATTGTCTGGAACCACTTTCGAGTTTTGGGGATGCATAAAGTCAGGGATATTTGAATAGGCCCGAGTGGCACTACAATATTAATAGTGGCAGGGGAAAGGGTCAAGCTTACCACCAAGAATCAAAAGACACGGGTATTGTTGGGTGTATCGGCACACGGTGTATTATAGAAAGAGGGAGGTTGCCAGCGGTTTTGTAATTGGGGAGGGATCCGAGTGAGTGCTCTCGTTCGCTCCACCACCAGGACGATACTTTGATGAGAATAATGATACGAAAGGGAGCGATTTGGCATAGGAAAGCCTCGTATACAAGTCGAATGCGGTTAGTGGAAGGGAAGCCCGGTCTTATGGGAGGAGGAGGGAGGGAAGGAGGTTGGGGGCTCCGTGGGATGGATTTGAAAAGGAAAGGACGAGGGACGATAATAATATGAATGCGCCCAATAGGAATGTGGGCTAATGACAATAAATATGCGAGGAACAGGAGCAACGAGCTCGCAGGATTGTAATCCCTTTTTTTTTTTCTTTAAGAGGCAATTCTGTTGAACAGACCGGCCGACGTCGGTTCCTGCGCTGCGAGCTGCGTCTCTGAATGCCCTGCGTTTCCTGTGTGCGAACGTGCAAACACAAAACAACGGGACAATCACAGAAGCACCACCGACCCGACAAAGTTGATTGTGAATAATGATGGGTGATGGGAATACTGATTTGTGGGGGCATTGCTCATTGTATCGAGGGTGTGTTCAGCCGATGACCCACCCTCCGGTTATGGCTATTCCACAACCACCACATGTCCCATCCAATTGTCCATTTCAAGCAAAGTGCCCCTCCCTTTGCGGGGGCTTCTCACGCTCCTTTACCCGTTTCATAACAGCCTCGTTGTCATGGTGAATAATCAATCATTTCCATGGGTATCCTCACTCGTTGCCATGGAAACACTGTCAACAACCCCCCACCGTCGTTGTTGCAGTTGTTGCTTTTCTTCCGCTTTCAATTCGCCGTGCACGTCTTTTGAAACACTCTCTCGTGAATCCTGATAAACGACGGCGGACAACGGCAATGCTGGTGGATGGGAGAAACAAACAGACAACAACGCAAAGGGAGAGGAAAACCACCGCTTCGACGGTCGGTACACCCTCCTGCGTCGTTTCTGATTTGCACCTCCATTTTCGACCACCACACAAAAAACGGAAAACCCCGTCCACATAATGCAAACCCCACACACACACACACACACACATACCACCCGGGGCTCGTGCCCTCTGCTATGGTCTAGGCATCCATCTTCCTAGCCCATACGCACAACTCCCGGAATAACAACGGGAATTGCAAAACTCCCGTCCATTTGTTCACTTTGTGGTCTCTCGGTGCTCGCCATCCGGATGGCCATCATTCTATAATGGTACATTTCATTTGAAATTTGGACTTTTGAGTGCTGTGGGTGCGTGTGGGAGGGGTTGGAGAGGGTGTGATGTGCGGGTTTTCCATACCCGGTGGGCGAAAGGGAGGGCACCGTGATGGGGACCTTCATTTTACGGGAGTTTTTATTTTCGTTTCGTAGTCTCCGGCGTCCCTTCGTCGTTGCGTGGTAAGTCATCATGAACCATGAAGAGCGGGATAGATCCAATATCAAATCCAGTTAGGTAAATAATGGACCAACACGTATGAATCCGTCCGAATAACATTGTCCACTCGACAAAATGCGATGACCCCATTTGCCACCATTAGGCATCGTGCTATTCACCAGTGTTCGTCCACTGAATGTCACGCTCTTTTTGTTGTTCGAGTTTTTTTCTTTTGTCCCGGTGCCTGCTTCAACTACCGGACCAGTACGAGCACATAAGACGGGGGAGCAAACGCGGAGCAACTATAGCGTCCCCCTTCTCCCTCCCCATTTACGTCCATACACCCCCCTCTAGACATTGACCGCATACGTGCTACCGCAGACGGAACGATTCCGGCAGTACGTGTAAACAATCTTAGGATCTGGCAGATGCATGTCAGTCTAATGCAATGGGAAGCTTGAATGGCTGCGGTGGATAAATAAGTCCATAAATCCACTTCTGTTGATTGCAAATTCTTGGCAAATGTCAATTGGTCTCACTGGTCTGGACGCCAAATTCCCAAGCATGACCGTAGTGGTGGATTTTTTTTCGTTTCGTTGTTTTGGCTAACATTCGCCCCAATTTGAGGGACGCAAGGTGCGAATTCGGGCAGGGAAAAAAAAAGGACAAGAGAGAGTACCCAGTGTGGTTTCCATTCTGGGTGGGATGCTGGCCCACGTTTGCATGTGTGTTTATTGTCGGAACGGAAACGTCTCAATGGCTGCTGTAAATGAAAATGACAATAGATAGATAGCCTGCCCCATTTCTTTTGGTTGTAAAGTTTTAGCATACGTTGGTTGGTCGGTTTGGCCCCACCGCCAAATCCCAACGGTGCGATTTTCATGTTTGCAGGATCATTTTTTTGGCTTTAGGTTGGGTTGACCAGAAGTCACTCGGGCCGCCGGAGAGAATACAAAACTCGGGCAACGAAAAAAAAAAAAACGAGAACCGTATCGGTTTCCAGCCTGGGTTTGTGCAGTCAGTGGAAGCAGCTTGTTGAGACGCGTAACGCTGGGATGTGTCGCCCTTTGTTCCGTATGGTGGAAAAGAGCTTCTGGGGTTGCGGGATGGAATCATAGCATCCAGCATGGAAAAAAGAAACGCCAATGTTCGTAGCCTCGTAATCGCTGAAATCACGGGTATCTCCCGTCTGGCGACGATGCGTTGCGCTGCGTTGGTTAGATGGTCGACGCATTCTGCCGCTACGCTCTATGATATAGGGTTTACAAAACCGCATAGCGCGTCAATTACAAACCACAGGCACGCATTGGGTGTTCTGCAGTGTACGTTAAGTACGTAAACGCAGGTCTTCACCCAATCAACGACAATGCACATTGACGGGGCGAGCGACAGTAATGAGGTCTCAACGCTTCCATATCGACTCCGACGTGCTTTTTTTGTCCTGTCCTTTTCTCTCTGCGCTCCCCTCGACCCCGTTTGCAAGGCCTTGCGCGTCAGGTTACTACGAGATCCATGATGAGGGAACACTGCTGGCATCGGTCCAGTGGTTCATCACCCACCAGGCGGTCCGGTTGAGTTGGCAATGGCGTATATTATCATTTTTTTCTTGCCCTTTGGCCAATTGCTTAACGTTTAATCAGGTACCTGCAGTCGCCTGGTCTGCAATTATGCTAACGAAAGAATAGACAATGGTTACGGCATACATGTGCTCCGATAGCGTTGGTGCGTCTCGTCTCACAAGGACAGAAATGACGGGACCATTCGTGCGGTTTCTCCGCCCGCTCAAGCGTGTGACTGTAATGTATCGGATGTGGTTTTTTTTTCCCATTGCGCCAAGATTCACTCCATTCCCGGAGGGAAGTGTGAACTCGGGCAAGAAAAAAAAGATGACAGCGGTTCCACAGTGTGGTTACCGGTCTGAATTCACCGGAAATTACCAGTGGAGCGGTAGCACCCATGGCAGATGAATAGGCTGGCGGCACAAAGGGTCCATAACGCCTACAGGAGGCCTATTGCCGACAAGCACGGCGCAGAAAGAAACCCCGCACCAACACCCCGCCAAGGGGGGTAGATTTGATGATGTTTACCTTTGGCCTAACACACCCAACGTACCAATGATTACGGCATACACGTACTCCCGGGGACAAATGAAGCGTTTTCTCCCACCCTTGTTCTTTGGCCAATCACCTACGGCCCGGGCCTTGTGCTGGCAATTCTGAGCTTATTCTCCTGTTCTTTCTTTTGCTTGTTCGATATGCCCACATAATAACGCAACAAGATATGGGGCCAGGGGCAAAAAGCGAGGTAAATGCGTATCCGGTGTAAATCGACCATCGGTTCGTCAAATGGATGTGCACCGTACAGAGGCCGGCGCAATGCGGATACCCAGGTTGCGCAGCAGTCGTTGGTTGCGGGTCCTTCAAAGGACACCGCATATATTTGCTCCCCGAGTCAAATCAGCGTTAGCGTATCTCCCCACCACAAACAGGCGTCAACGTATTTCACACAAACAGAAATTACAGGGCCATCCTGCGTTTTCTCTGCCCCTTGCCCTTCAGCCGACGACCAACGGCTGGGGCATTGTGATGAGCCATTCTAAGATGTGACTTTTTTTGTTTTGCTTGTTCGATATGCCCACACAAAAGGGCGACGAAAGCATCGGGAGCAGGGCAAAAATACACTCTGCCCGGTGCAACGACAGCATGCCTTCATCGGTTCGAACTCGGTGCAAGTCGGATACCCAGGTTGCGCAGCAGTGCGCGGTTTTGAATTGTGGTTCCGTTCGCAACTCGCACGTTTCAGCGTTCTTGTTCTAATCTTGCTTGGATGTGCCTCCATCTAATTCGAGTCCAGTGTACCGGCGGCAGGGACATCTAAGATAAGGGGTCGGGGTGATAAAGTTCGTTGCGCCCGCCTTTTTGGGGGACGCTTCCGTCACGGCCGTTACAGTCAAACCAACTGGACGCCGACGCATTACTGTCGTGACATTGGGCGCAGCTCCGTGCTCTGGTTTCAATCGTGCATATAGTGTCTTCATCTGACCGTGCCCCCCTCTGCCCCCCCAAAAAATGTGACCATTAGGTATTCGCTGTCACCCCATTTGATTCAATGGGGATCAGGAAGTGCCAGTGTCCGTGTCCGTCCCTGAACCTGTAAACACCCTGAAAGCCAGCGACTCCAGTTTGGAAACGTCACCGGACCATGTGCGTCGCATCAACTACGAAGGACTCACGCGACAAGTACATCACACGGGAGTGATGATGACGCACCCTACAGTCGCAACACGCGCCAGCAAAAAAACCGAGTCAGAGCAGGTCCAAATGACTGAAACGCAGTCGGGCATTTCACATCGTTGAGGAATGCGGACGGAAGCTGTTTGTTCCTCTTGACTTAATTGCGCCTCTCGGGCGATCTTCCCCGCAAATGCCTTGGAGAAAACATCGTTCTGTCCTCATTATGAGATGACTCGACACTGGGTTAGGTCCTTAGCATTCAACGGACAGCATGCGTCGCTGGTCGGCCACCTGACATCCTGTGGTGTAGTCTCGTACTCAACCTCCTGCATTTTTTTTTGTTTCACCCTTTTTGAAACATATTTAAACATGCGGGTTTTGTATGATACAGTGTTTATGACCAGGTTGGACGTTGGCACGTGAGAGTTCATTCATTGCGGCGTACGTTCAACCCAGGGACGCACCTGCCTCCATTCTTTCTGCCTACTTTTTTCCCCGACATCACACATGCCCTTACTGCGAACGGAGGTTGAAACAAGCAGGGACATTTCCCACCGCTCTTGTCGTGACCGCGTGTCTGTGCGCGCACGGATGCCGCCTGCGGACCTGCCAGCCTGCCCTGTCTTTGCATCCCACACTGACGGTGCCAAAATAAAAACGACCCAAAATTCGGTCTGCTGTTAGTCCAACTGGGTGTATCGCAACAATGGGCACTATTATTCTGCCCTTGGCGGGAAACCGTGGCAGGCAGGTACCAAGGGCGTAGACGGCTAATGGGAAACCTTTTTTTGCATTGTTTTGCTTTTTGGAAGTGAATGTCATGTTCCCATGCTTATTTTGCATGGAGAAGGTTGACCAAAAGATGACGAAGGTTTATTTATGCGGCGTCCAGTGTGATGCGCCCGTATCACATCAGGTGCTAGTGTCATTTCGTTTTTCATTTTTGGAATTCGTACAGGTTCAATCTCTGTACGCGGATTTCAATACTTCAATTTCAGGCTTTATTCACTGTCGCCCTCTCATTGAACGTGAGGGGACGCACCTGAAGAGTAATATCGAGGTATCTTGCTCTTTTCATCTTTGAGTGCATACCGTACAATCCCACAGACTTGAACCAAGCATGCATGCCTGGCCTCGCCCGCCTTCGCCCGGCCAGAACGGAAAGTTTACAAGTTTGGTGTGAATGACAAGCCAACCCGTTTCGCAAACTGAGCGGTGGGAGTGACGCCGAATTTGACACGTAGCCCGTGAGAGGCGATGAACTCAAACAGCCGGAACAAGTTATCCCTTCAACCAAAACCCCCTGTATCGCATCAGGTTCCAAGACGGGTTTTGGGATACTGCAATTGTCCTCCACTTATTTTTTTGGGATCCCATTTTTTTTCCTTGGTATTTTTCGCGCCATCATGGCAAACATTGGGGTGAGAGTAAGAAACGAGCAGAGTAGAAGGTGACGGCAAAAGACGGAGACATTAGGAGGCTGCCCAGACTACAGACCATAAGAAAGGATTCACGATTGCGCCGTGGTTCGACCATATCATCACGTTAGTAGTGGAATACCTCTCTGCTTTGTCGTTCGGCGGGACACGTGTTGTAGGCGCTCAACCAGGATTGTAGCATTTCTGAATAGATCGATGTAGGATGCAGGATGGTTTTGTATCTCCCCACGTTTTTTCCAACACGCACTTCACAGGACGATTCAAACGCCACTGCCTTTCAAAAAAAATGGAAATAAAAAAAAAGAATTCTTGCTATAAACCGCATATTACCGGAACCGGGGAGAACGCCCCCTCGTTGGGTTTCTATCGCCTCCGCCCAAAGCGAGCGGATTTAAAGAGAGCTGCTCCTTACACTTTTGGCCTACGCAGACACGAAGTGTATATCATGGTTGTTGCGTCGGAGTGTCCGAGGAACTGCGGTCTTGCAGGCAGTCACTTTCTGCTCACGTCTGTTTTTGTGGGTCGGGCGGCCACGGAAATTACCAATAGTATGCCCGTGTTGTAGGCAACATGATCAGGTCTGCCGAGTGCTGCGCGCGTAGGCGTACGTGCTGCGTACCTTTTACACGACGTCGATCAATTGTCAGGACCCGGAGAAGCAAAAAAACTCTGAGATTGCGAAGGCTTGCATGTTGGGTTTGTGAGCCCAAGTACCAAAGAAGGGGGAGGCTACGCGTTTATTCTTGCGTTTGGCGGCCTTGATTTTTCTGAATTTATTGAGATTCGTACACTATCTGTCATGGTACTGAATTAAAGCGACCAATGAACCACGCAGCAATAGATGTGGTCAAAGCGCTCTATGCTGCTGCTATTAATTCCATCCTTTAAGCCGACGACGATTTTTTTTCACGACTTCGGGAAGATTGCGAACCCCAGACTATAATGGACCGGCAGCATTCGAAAATCTCCCAATGTGTAGAGATGGGGGACAACTCTGGTACCCAAAAAATAGCGTCTTTTGATCGCCTTATGGAGGGCGGGGCTTCCCAGTGTTTTCCGGTGGGTTGCCCCCACATCTGCGCGTCTCCGGCCGTTGACTGGACGAGCCGCTATTCTAGTGATGGCATAGATTTGCCAAGAAGAAGCGCAATAAAATCAATGTTTCAAACTCCTTTATGTGCGCAGCAACTGGGAGCACTTTGTATTGGGTTTCGGGTACTTCAGGACACCCTTTGTTAAGTTTATTATTGCATAACCGGAGGGTTTTTTTGACCGTCTGGCTGCCTTGTGATGGAAATAGCTGATGGGAATAGAATGAATTGCTTTTGCGGGCAGTTTTGGTAAGGTATCTACACGGGCTCACTTGAAAAAAGCCAGTTTCTGGTACTCTGATTGATTGCCATTTTCGTCGCAAAAGAGAACACGCCGCCGCATGCAAAATCGCAAGGTCATTTTCGTCTTCTTTGCGGGATGATCCAGCTGGGTGTGCAAAGCATGGTGACTTGACGTTGCTCGAAATGGATACATAAGCTTATCAATGCCATTTCAACGTAGTCATTAAATGCAACGCTTGGTGTTTCAACTAAGAAGCATTTTGCTACAATGCTGCGGAAAGATTTTCTGATTTCAACTGCACACGCCGCGTCCTTCCCTGAAGACCCCTCACCATCCCTCCCCGCCCCCCAAATTCCAGTTTGTTTCTTGTCATGCCGGAAAATCTTCCTTCAACATCAATGGGAGGAAGCGATCCCATTTTCTCCCATTTGAATTGAAATTCCTCTCTCAGTCTCGTCTTCCGAGTCAAATCGGGTCACAACCGCAACCCCCGCAATCCCACGCAGTTGCGGTTCCAGTCTGAATGGAGCGCGTGGAAGCGTCTTGCGCAATGTCAACTCGTTCAGACAACCCATGGCATCAGACAATAGTGTGTGATGGTCGGTCCGCCATGCACAATATTCCACACAGTTCCTCGAAAGTCCACTGAACCCATCGTCACGGTCATCAACCCAGCGTTCTTCCATCAGAATTTGAGCACGGTGCAATATAAGCACACGGTGCTTCATTTATAGAGCAGGCTCTAATATTCTACATGAGTTCCGACGGCTTCTCCTGATTTGTGTTGTTTCGACGCTTGTAAGTTATTCTCATGTTATTTCCTTGGAGGAACGGATACCCTTGACAATGCACAAGCCAGGGTCCCGGCGCGCCTTAGATAGCTTTCCTCACACCTGCACAACCGCACCCATACCTACCTATCTTTTTCTATCTCAAACTCGCAAAACCTTCTTCTGCAGACTGTGGTACTCAGGGACGGACGGAATGGTGAAAGGGAGGACCGCACTTGAAAAGGAAACGAACGGCGACCGTGTGGGAAAACCGGGGAGGGGGAAACGGAGGAGGGTCGGGGAGGAGGAAGAAGGCGGCGACGACGGAGAGCTGGAAGGAGACACCCAAGCTGCAATTGCGCTTGAAGCTCAAACCCGCCAAACAGGCAACCCTGCTTCGTGTTTGCGACACCGAAATTGACATTCTTCATTCCATCGTGGGTTACATACGCTCCCGCTTCGCCTACCTACGTCTTGGGTTCACCTGCAAACAACTGCACAACACCATCATCCAAACACCAATTCACCATCATTGGTTCACGCAGTACATGAATGAGGGATGGTTTTCCACTTTCGATCACGAACTCAAGGTGAACGGAAAACATCCTATACGCAACATGTCCATTCGCAATTCCCGCGCCGTCCGCTGCAATTTCCGCAACGTGGCAACGGTCTCAGACTTTTGCGATATGGATGATACCGGTAGTACAGCTTCCTCATTTGATGTGGCAGTTATGTGGACGACAGACGGTATCGACGAAAGTTTGGAGAGGCTCAGGCATTGTCCGCCCGGCACCGTCGAGTTGATGTGCGGGGTTTATCGCAATGGCTACCGTAACAAGGTGGAAGCCCTTGCCGACTTTTTTTCGTGGGAGGGAGAAGGGAATCACTTTTACTTCGACATCACTACAAAGACGCGTTCAAACATGTTCAGTGTCGGAGATCGTCTCAAGCTGTTGACACTGCGTGGGATCTCGCCATATCCGATGGAGCCTACGTCAGGCTACGTCGATGTGAGCATGTTCAAAGGCCTGGACGCTCGCCAACGCGGCGTGACAGGGACAATTTGGTGGAAGTTTACTCTTCCAGATGGGAGCCATCTCATCGACCGCTTCCCTTTTGCGAGTTGGTTCGACTTTGAAGAGCTGGAGGTTGACACGAAAGCGAAAACAGTATTCAAACATTGCACTGTTAAAGTCGGTTTGGACGGCTCTTGGACTCGGGTTCCGGTTAAGGTGGGCCGCATCACCTGGCAGGAGTTGGACCTAAGTGCGCATCTCGACGTTACGGGAGGGCCGAAGCTCAAGGGAAAGATCCATGAAATTAGTTGGGAATTTTTGAGTTAAGATTGTTTGTAACGAGCGGGATACGGTCGATACAAAAGTTTTGGGAGGAAGCAAAAACGAGATTGCGTTGCCTTTCACCCAGTATGTGGATTTGAGGAAAGAGCAGTTGGATGGGTTCCCAACGGAGAACAGGAGGCCGCAAAGTACACCCTTGGGGGGAATAACGAAGCTGGTACCTGCGTGGAAGAACGGGGTATAAGGTTTTTATCAATATAAGTTCCGAGATGCAAAACCAGAATCATATGACTACTCTTTTCTGGGTTTTTTCTGGTTTGCCCGTCCCGACCACGGCTGCCCTTTGTCGCGGCAAAGAACGTGGTTGATCGGGGAACCGCAGCTCTGGAATAAAATCTTTTACACGGAATCCCTTTGTCATGCACAAAACCAAGATTTGCATCAAAATGTCAGAGAGAATCTCCAGTACTGTTTTATCGAAAGCGTCGTCGCTATAGGGGCCGCTTCCAGACCGTAAATACTCAACGTACCGGAGACTTATTTTGTGGTCGCAGCATTCAGCATCCAAGTACGTGGGTACGAAACCTCGCTGTGAGAGAAAGAAAAAGGGAGTATCGCACAGCTACAGGTATCACCGTGGTTCAGCTGCGACGGCAAATCGGGCGCTTCGAGTTGACCTCCTATGATTTCAAATTCGTTTTGTTGAAACCGATGCGACGCCCAATGGATATCCTGTAAATTTAGTTTCTCTGCCTTCAAAACGATGCGTTCATTTCTTCACTTTCGTTGAGAGGGAAAAGGCGAACCGCCCATGATCAAATACGTCAATGAATGCGTACTTGCCGCATGCGTACTTGCCGCACCTATGAATGCGTACTTCTCGCGTCTCCGAACCGGGCGCAGCCAAAGTGAAGGCAACTCAACCCATCATTAGGTCAGATGGGCGTTTGCTCATTTGAAGTGTGTCGTTAGGTGCCGCGTCAGGTCGGGTACATTCGGTACTTTATTTCTGATTTTTTTTTCTTTCCCATTTTCTTCCGATATTACAAGAAAAGGGAAAAAAAGGTTTTAGAAAAACGAACTACGCAGTTTGTAGACCTGGTACTGAATGGGTTCTAGTTATATCGCATGAATTGCGCGCACACTTAATCTAAAGGGGGCAGTCCCTTATTTGTATGTCGCGTCGCGGCTCGGTACTTCATCGTCAAAATCCCACGGTGCGTGAAAGTGAAAGGGAAAAGAAAAAAGGACAAAAGAGGAATGAGCGAATTGCGCAGTTCGTGGACCCGATTCCCGAATCCATTGCGGCGGGCTGAACCATCGTATGTTCACAACTGTTCACAACCAGTCTGTGAATACAAATGCTTTTACGTTCTTCTGAATACATCAGCCGGTTCTGGGTCATGAATGGTAGAGCCAAATTCTGAAACGTAATGGGGCGTCGTTATTGGGGTGGGGCATTTCTGAACACCGTGATCCGGACAGGATCTTCCTTGTTATGCAGGGCAATGCGTCTCATTTGGCCTCACCCAGCAACCATCCGCCACCGACGACCCTTAATACCGGGGATCACCAGTTTTTCAGGTACTAAAGGGGCCACCAACTTTACTGCGCTTTTGGGTATCCGAACTCTCCATCACTCTTTTGAACGACTCGCGTCGTTGTAAATGCGTCTAATCAGTGTGCTTCAAAAGGGAAGTGGATGGGTCCAACGCTCCCGCTGCCGTATTTCCTCTCTATTGTCCTCTGTGTTTGGCAATTCTTGGGGGATGACGTTGTCCAGAAACGCGGGAAAAAAAAACCAGATGAGGTTCAGCTATGTCCGTTTCTGAGTTGCGGCGGAAATCGGAACTGACAAGGAATTGCAAAACGTGGTACCTTTAAATTGATTGTTTGGTTGCTGGCAATGCAAGCACCGCGCTGACGCGTGGGTGGTCTTTGAGCCAACACGGTCGGAGGGTGGAATCCTTGGCCTTGAGGTATGTGCCAACTTAGTCAACTTAGCCAACTGTGCCAAGGTACATGCCAAAGAAGAGGGGAAAAAAGGAACCAGGGCGACGACAGTGTTCAATGCCTCTGGCGGGGGCGTGACGAGGCCACTGAATTCGTCATTGCTTATGCTGGTTTTGGTTACCTCGTGGGCCCCCTTGCCCCTCGGGATGAGCACAGAGAGGTGTAATATAAGAGTAGTCTGTCTATATCAGACACCAAAAAAAACAATCTGCAATCAAAATAGGGAGGAAGCGTCCCATTCGTGGCTGAACTTCCACCAGCCAACTTCATCTCATTGGTTTCCGCAATGGCCTTTGTTATGGAGCTGAAACAGAAATGGAGGGGGCACTTCAAATCAATGCACGGGATCGGACATGCTAAACACCTATCCGATGTGTTCTCACCTACATAAGGGCTACCAAGACGTGAAATATAAGGAAATGAGATGTTGGCCCTATACCACCAACATGCGGCCAAAAAAAGGTGTAGGTCCACACATCACCCATGGCAGTGCGGTTGTTCACCAACACGCGACCAACTCGCGTGTCGTTATGTTGATGCGCAATCTTCCTGGTGGGGTGTACGGTTTGATTGTGAGTACTCGCGGACATTGCCTGATCGCAAATACATGTCAATCCTCCGGAAAACCAAAAAAAAAAAGGTAAGTACCTGAGCAGGAGCGTACGGCCAGCGTGGCAGTCCACGTCCGCCTTTGCACTGTCCGCTTTCATCATCTGTTTGGTCTTGTTCGTCGACTTGCCATAACCATAGGAGAGGATTGAGATCACAGACACCCACAACCCAAAAAAAATGATCCAAAAGGCAATATCGGGTGTTGGAATCACATACAATTTGTCTGGATGCCTAACTCGACGCAGCACCGGGCACGAGTATTTGCGTCTTCCATGGAGTATGAAAATGTGCCAATGACCCGTGGCCGTGGTGAAAAAAAAAGAAAAGCGACAGGGATAGTATAAGGAACCGGGGGAAGAACGAACGAGCCTCCCCTTTTCGCCCACTGGCCATCGCTGGGTATCCACTGCAATCTTGGAATCATCGAATGAAAAGCGGTACTATGATGCCTCCCGCTGACGCAAAACACAAAAAAGGAGAGGAAGTTGGAAGCCAGAAAGAACGAAAACCTCGCTCCCTCTGCCCAGTTGCACTGACGCAATTCATTGTCGTTGATGGTGGTTCTACTGCATGAATACCGACGTCCCCCGCCTAACGACAGCAGGACGGTGGGGTGGTACAAAACCTACACACTTCGACACACATCCCGCAACCGCAATCGTATCAACAAGTATCCAAGGATCAACACGGAACCACAAAAGAAAAAAAAAGAAAAATAATTATACAAAGGGGTTTGTTTTCCCCCGTCATCGACGTCGCAAAGACATAAAAAGAGGGGACGCGAGACCAAAGTCTGGAAAACTGAAAGACCCTCGCCTCGCTCCCGTCCATCCCCATTCCCCGCGCAACCAGGCACGACCACCTCAGAATTTTTATCCTCAAACCCACCCGCGTTTATATATACTCCCAAAACAGTCCGTGCAACCCCAACCAACGCAACGCACTCATCCCCGCTCAAACTCCAAAACAAAAAACAACGCTCCTCTACACCGCCGCACACCTCCTCACAAGCACCCCAATAATCCCCTGATCACTCAACGTACTCAAATCCCCAAGTTTACTTCTCACCCTCTCCTCATCCCCTAAATCCTCCACCGTCACTTCCCCAGCAGCAATCTTTCGTAACACCCGTCGCATAATCTTGCCAGACCGCGTTTTGGGGAGGTCGGGGGCGATGATGATGGAGCGGGGGGACGCAAAGGGGCCGATATAGGTGCGGATTTGGGCGGAAAGGGTGGTGGTGAGGGTTGTGAG
>JADGKA010000731.1:0-15263 GCA_027604605.1 Borealophlyctis nickersoniae
GTCTATATGCACTACACATACCCCCATTATGAAAAAAGGAAACCTACAACTCAAATCCCCCGTTATTCATCCTAAACATACCCCCATTATTAAAAAAGGAAAACTACAACTGGAAACCCCCGGTATTCTTCCTAAACAATCCCTTCCTATCCACTCTCCTTTGCACGCTCCTCAACCTCTGGAGGGTGCCCTTCCCGGCATAAATCTCATCAAGGGATTGATCCAACATCGCGTAGTTGGAGTACAACCACGGACTGCCCTTGCTTTCCTTCTTTCCGGTGAGTTTATGCCCGGCCGCGACCATATCGGCAACATCCTTCTTGATCGCCTCAATGAAATACTTGTCCAATTCCGGTGTAGCCCACATGTAATCCACCTCGACGACGAGTTGCGGGCCACTGTTGGGTGTGGTGAGGGCCGCCGGACCCTTGGAGGCGTGGGCAGCAAGGAAGGAGCGTTCGATGGGTTCGATGGCGATGTTGGCGGAGAGGAAGCCTGGGATTTGGGCGTACTTTTTGAAAGCGGTGGCGCTGATGTTGTAGAGGGTGGATGTGAGGGCGGGGGTGACGTTGTCAAAGGTGGCGGTGCGGAAGAATTGGCTGCAGTTGTGTGTGTTAGTGGGCGAGAAAAAGGATAGGGAGAGGGGAGGGACGATACGTTACCGTGTGCCATGGTAAGCGTCGGTTGAGTTACCCAACGGGGAGACCGTGGCATAGAACGGCATGGTGTTGAAGGTGCTTTGGATGGCCGGGAGGGACGTGAAGGCGGTCCAAAAGTTTTCGGGCGCTTTAGGGGCGTCGTAGAGGAGGAAAAGGAGGCCAATCTGGGAGAAAAACAAAAATTGAGGAAAGACGAGACGCCTAGCTTGAAAAGAACGGAATACTTACGAGGTTGCCTTGGCTGACGATCATGTTCGGGATGATCGCGGCTTTCGGGTCTTTGTTGTTGTTGGTGAAGTCTGTGTGCAGGTGATCAGATGTTTTACGGTTAGTGGTACTCAGGGAATGTGCAGACCGTTCAGAAGGAAACGCACCCGCAACAGCCGCGAAGTATTTCTCAATCTGGCTCTCGGGGTAGAAAATGAAACCAAAGTCTACCAAAGTCTGCGGGCGCGTCTTGAGGGTAAACCTGGGTCCCCGACGTGTGAGTAACCATTTACAAGTGCGATCATTACATTAACGAACGTTCTGGCGGCGCCGTGAACACTTACTTTGTTACGATACCGAATTTGTCACCACCGCCGCGCAAGGCGAACCAAAGGTCAGGGTTGCTCGCTTCTGTGACTGTCGTGATTGTAGCGTTCGGCAAAACCAACTGCAAGAGGTGAGGGAGCGTTAAGACCACTGTGCAGGTCTTGCTCTTCAAAGGGGTTCGGACGTACCTCGTAGCTGTGAACGTTATCAATGGCAAACCCATACTGGGCCGAGAGGTAACTGATACCACCGCCAAGCAGCAACCCTGCGGACAATCCGTGAGCTTTCACCGGGCCTGTGCAGACAAGTGCGAATCCATTCATGCAAAAAACGTACCACCAACACCAACGGGTGCCATCCGGCCGCCGATAACGCTAACCCCATACTGATCAAGTTCGGCATAAACCTGTCCCCATCTCCCACCAGGCCCGACATCCGCCTTTCCATCCTTGACGTTGGTCACAGTGTTCATGCGGTCCATTGAAATCAAGACACCGGTGGTACTCGACGCTCCGACGTTGGTGCCATGTCCGCCGGATCTAACCGCAAACGGCGCATTGTGCTTGTCGATGAGTTTGACGGCAGCTGACACATCTTCAGCGGAGGTAGGGTGGAAGATACAGGTAGGCGGGATAGCGCAGATGGACGAATAGTAGCTTTTGAGGGAAACGGTATAGGCGTCGACGGTGGGTGTGTCGACCTTGTCCGGGAACGACTGGGCGAGGGTGGAGCAGACTGTTGCAGCAGCGCCTGAGTGGCCAGGCACGTTGCTGGAGTTGAAGCGGCCTTGGGATGAGTTGAAGTGGCCTTGGGATGGGGATGAGGCGACGAGGTGGGTGATCTGGAGGAGGAGGGCCGCAAGGGTGGGCAGACGCGTCTGTGTGATCATCATGAACGTTTAACTGGCTGAGGACGAACGACAAGAAGGAACGGACGAACGGGTACCTACTGCAACTCCCTTCCCTATTTATATATTTTTTGAATCCATCGAATGGAAGGCGCCTTCACCCCCTCCCTCAACGCCTCCAAATGCTGCTTCTGGAACGTCGCGCCAATAGGTATCTCCCTCAAAACAAACGCCCCAATGCTATGCGCCAGAACAAGCTGTGGGCATCCAATAAAGCTGCAGGTTAATGCAGGTTCGGTTTGTCCGAGGCAGCGACCAAGCACAAAAATGAGGCAGATATGTAGGTATCCAATAATAGCTTAGACTGGAGAATATCCATCCCCTGCGCCACTCACTTGTCCGGAAGGTCCGATTCTTTCGGACTCCCGCAACTTGCTCGCAGAATCCATCCGCAACACCCAAAGGACCGATGTTGACCCATACAGACCCGGAAAACACTGAAGAATCACGCTGTATCCATATCGCTCAGAAGCGTAAACAACCGGCTTTGCGGGAACCCAATGCCCCATTGGAAACTGGGGCGACAAAGGAACACGCCTTAAATTCTGACAAACGAGACGATGAAGCGAGTGACCTCGGACCAGCGTCCAAAAAGGCTCGCCGGGCAGAACCGGATCCTAGCTGTTTCCCGGAGCCGAGTCTAGGAGAAGAGCAAGAAGCTCCAGGACTTGAGGAATTGGAGGTCGACAGTCGCAAGCTCATCTTGTTGGAGGCGCGAATAACAGGAGTTATCCCAGCGGTGCGGGTCTTATAGCTGTAATTTAATGCACGCATACGGGAAAGCTCTGACAGTTTTATTGCCGATCGTTGGCCTCTTTCAGACGCCTCCCCGAAATTCTGCCCGACATAGAACTGCGTCGGTCGAAAATGGTCAGCCAATATCTCGGTCGCCATCACCTGGATTGCATGGGAGCCCGCGTATTCTGTTTGCGGGCGATAATGCCAGCTCTTGGCTGCGTAGGAAGACGGAAGGCACTCGACTGGGCGGAGCTGAGAATGCGTCCGACGATGAAGAGGTGGTGAAGGCGTCTCAAGTCTCAAGTGATTTGATTGGAGAATCGGATGCTTTCTGGAATCAGGGGACAAAAGTGGGTAGAACATCTTTGTTTTGTAGTAACAAGTTTTAAACGGATAGGTTGAGCACTACTGAACATCTGCTGCAGAGATCTTTCGATGTGTTAGTAGCGGATACCATGGACGTGTCCCGTGTGAACGGAACGGGGACTTCACCGAATACCTCAAACCCGGCCCATTGGGAGAAACCTATTTCCCGAAGCGATGCCGGTTTGAGCGAGAAAGCGCTGTCTGGACCTTCACATAGAGATGAGCCAGAGGGAGAACCCCGGTCCGTGGTCAGTTTTGGAGGTCTTACCTTTGACAAAGGGCGTCACTCGGATAATGAAGGGTGCGATGGCGAGGACGGGGGTACAAAGGCTGCTGGGTCAGAGAAAAGCAAAAAGAAGGGACCGAATTTTACGGATGCCGAGGACGAAATCATCGAAAAGGTGGCCGTGATCACGCATTTGCACCCCAGCAGCCGACCATTTTGCTGACATGTCTTGCAGGGATACGCGTTGTACGGTGATAATTGGGAGGAAATTATCAAATGGGGAAAGCTCGACCGGGCAGTGCGCACTCCTGCGTCAATCAAAGGACGGTGGCGACGCTTGCAAGTTCGAAAGAAGGGTAACACCTCTGGGCCTCCATCTCCTTCCCGAACCTCTGCGATTGATTTTGTTCGAGATCCTGCGAAAAATTACCACACATCTCTATCGAATCACTCAACTGGTTCCGCGGATGGTGGTTCAATCTCTTCTTCTAAACGTCCTTTGAGGGAAGAATTTGGCGGGGATAGACGCCCTTCGACTTCCGCCGCGTCTGCCCCTCCCGATGGCTGCAGTGAAGTAGACCGAGCAGAAATGGCCAAAACCGGGGGTTCCGCATGCACGACTCCTCGCTCCGCCAAAAAAATCAGTCATTACTTTCCGCCATCAAACAACTCCCCACAGCCTGGTCGGCCACGACCATCGCGCGCTGTTTCGGACGAGTCTTTGGTATCAGGACAGTTAGGGGAGGGGAAGGTTCGGAACAGCATTGCCAAACCGGTATGACATGTGTGAAGGGCGAGTCTTTTGGAAATTGTTCTCAAAATTCTTCATCCAAAGGCTTCATCATCCGCGACGGAAGTTTTGCTGGAGGAACTCCGGGTTCGAGACGCCCGCATTGCTGAACTTGAAAGATCGAAGAAACTTTGGGAGCAAGAGAAGCAGCAGTTACGGGACAAACTGACTGAGGCGGAGAAGAAAGTGCAAATGCTGGAGGAGGATCGCGTTGAAATGGAGAAAAGGTTGGAAGGAGCCAGCCGGCAAACAGAGGTGGTGGGTAAACGTTTTTTGGGAAGCTTTCATGGGAGACACCTCGCTCATGGAATCTTTCCCCATGAAGACCGAGAAGCGGTTCGAGCAGCGATTAAACAGGGTGAGATTTGGGCGCGCTGCAGATGGCACATCGAAAATTGTCAGCCTAACGACTTTGGTCCAGGCGCGGGAAGTGTTGATCGATAGCCTGAAAGCGCAAGCAATACAAAGCAAGCGAAGGGCTAGAGAGCGGCTGAGTGAAAATTCGCTTCGACTCGCAACCATCACTTTCGACAGGTAAGCTATTCTTTGGGCGTTTTCAACCACCACAGAGCTAACGTAGTAAATCGAACGGTACAGGCATGGGTTGGATTACCATGAAAGATGGCAGGAAGGCTACGCCTTCACTGAGTTGCAAGAGCAAATTGCTCGTATCAATCGAGAGAAGGAAGAGATTGAGAAAAAGAGGAAAACCTTGGCGAAGCGAATGAAGCTCAGTATGTGATCATGGTGAGAAGTCAACTCGATGATTGCTCACCCGACTTCTATTTGGAAAGGCAAGACGATGTCAACCGAAGAGAAACCCGAGCAGCAGCCGACACCGAACCGCTCGGAAAATATTAGTTCACGACAGACCGGTACCACCAATGGTCTGGGGAACCTGGAAGCGATCTCCCCGCAGGAATTTCATGAATTGGATGAGATCTCAAAATTGCGATCTGCAGCGTTGAAGAAAGAAGAAAGTGACCTGTTGGCGCAATTGGAGAGGCTGACAGTGGAAAGGGATCTGCACATCCGGGAATGCAGAAGAATACGGGACGAGGACCAGGTATTGGGCATATTCCAAAGGATCGCAGACTTGCGTAGATGCGCTTATGGTTAATGTGATTCTTGCTCATTCCCATCAGTCGAGATTTAATTCGCATATGGTTCGTCGCCGAACCGTAAAAAGGAAATTGAACGGTCAAGAATTCACGTTCATTGTCCTCAGGTCCTTAACGACCGGTATCTTTTAATGGCGATGATTGGGAAGGGAGGATTCAGCGAAGTGTATAAAGTGCGTTGGTCTTCACTGACTGCCAGCCTCGGTCGCAAGAATCCTGACTGTTTTTTCATCAAGGCATTTGACCTCGTTGAAATGCGACAAGTCGCATGCAAGTGAGTTTAACTTGACGCCGCCGTTCGGGTGAAAACACATCTGCTCACCATATCCACATTTGCTAGGATTCATTCACTCTCAGATCAGGTACTCCAGGGTGGGATGTGAACCACAAAGAGGAGAGTCTAATATTGTTGTCGTTGACAGTGGACGGATCAGAGAAAAAAGTCATATATCAAACACAGGTACTAAAACAGGCCAGTTGCCTCGTTGGCTGATGGTAACCGAATTCTGACTATACTTCCTTTTTCTCAGTTTGAGGGAATATCGCATTCACAAAGTACCCATCCTCTTGTTGTTTGCAAGCCATCTAGACTTGCCTATTAACTTCTGCATGTTTTCAGGAACTCGTACATCCGCGCGTTGTTCGTCTTTTTGACGTTTTCGAATATGACTACCATTCCTTTTGCACGATCCTTGAATACTGCGAGGGTCGAGATCTGGAGTCCTACTTGCAAACTGTGAAGTCCTTGCCTGAACGCGAAGCCCGCTGCGTAGTAATGCAAGTTTTCGCTGCTTTGAAGTACCTGAATGAGAAGGAGACTCCAATCATCCATTTCGACCTGAAGCCTGGTGAGTTGGAAGATAAAACAATGGACTCGCGTTGACACTGACTGCTATTGTACGTACAGGAAATATACTGTATCATAATGGGGAAGTCAAGGTCACTGATTTCGGACTGTAAGACCCCTTTTCCCCATTGTTACCATATGCTGAACTTGAAACTGATTGCGGCGCGACGCAGATCAAAGATAGTAGAACAGGAAGACTTTGCCTCTTTCAACTCTCCAACCGGCGGCATCCACACGAAGGAATTGGAATTAACTAGCCAAGGGGCCGGCACATACTGGTACGAGTCCGTTGGCCAACCTGACTTCCAGAGCTGGTGCGACTTACGTGCAATCCCGTAGGTACTTGCCCCCGGAAGTGTTTGAGCCCCGCAAGTCCGATCCGATAAAGATATCGTCGAAGGTTGACGTTTGGTCGCTGGGATGCAGTAAGTATGCAGTGCTTTACGCTCTTCACACTATTTTCTAACGGATCTGGTATGGCAGTCTTCTACGAGCTATTGTATGGTGTAAAACCATTTGGGAATGACAAAAGCCAGCATACCATTCTCAAAGAGAGTACAATCACTCACGATGCGCAACACTTGGCATTCCCAGCGAAGCCGGTCGTGTCAGTCGAGACGAAGGTGAGGACGTCGTCGGGTCTTGTCAACTGGATCGCTCAGGAACAGTTTACCGAATAACCACGTTCGCCTCACGTAGGAGTTTATCAAGAAATGTCTTGAATATCGGAAAGATCGCCGACCAGACGTGTTAACATTGTATGAGACCCAATTTGATTGCTCCTTGTTTTCATGGCGCTCAAAATTTTCGTGTTTATTTCAGAGCAAAGGATCCATATCTCGTTACTCCCCTTTCAGGCCATGCAGGGACGGGTGGCGGGAAAGCAAAAGGCAGTCATCATGTGGTTTGAGAAAGCTGCGTGGAGCGTGGATGAGTGATGCCCTCCATTGTGTATTTTTTGTATTATATAAGACCAAGGACAAACAATTCATTTCTACTATAAGTTCAAATCTGTCCCCGGAGACAGACGGACTCAGTTCCAATTTGAGAAGACACTCCGAAGGAAAGTCAAATGGGCGGGAATAATAGTCGGGGAACCGACTAACTGGTCCATTTCTTGTATCAAAAATTGTTCCCTGTTTCGGTCTCATCTCTTTTTGTACACACAAGGCTTCAACAACGGGGCAGCATCCCCTCCCGTATTTCCCGTCTTTCCAGCTTTTCCTTCCTTCCCGCCTTTCCCCTTCTTGCCTTCCCCACTGCCGCCTTTGTTCTTCGCACTCTGTCCGCCCTTCTTTACCACCTTTTGTGTCCCGGCCCCATCTTTTACAAAATCAAATAGGATGAACATTTTGTTCGAGTCGTCCTAATGTGGCATGGTCAGACGTGACAGATGAATACATGTGGTTATACACGGGGCCCGTTGGTTGAACGTACGTACCTTTCGAACAAGAGTAAACCCAACCTCCTTCAGCGCGTCTACGAACCGGTCAATATCTGGGAACCGGCTTACGACTTCGGCGATTTTCAGTTCGCCTCTGTTAAACGCATGATTGGATCAGCAACACATTCCACATCCATGTGCCATGGAGAACAACATACTTTGGTTTCATGATACGATGCGCTTCTCGGATGAAATCCATGAAATTTGTGCCCATCAATGACAAACAAAAGATGACAACGTCAACCGTCGACGGTTTCAGCGGGACCTGTTGCGGAAAAACGCTCCCGTGAACATCACCAAATCCTGTTTCACCGAACCTCCCGGAGCTTCGCCCACCAACCTTACTTTAGAAATATCGCACGTGATGACGAACTCATTGGGACTGGCCAGATCAAATGAATGGATCGTCATTTGATTGTGCAGCGTTTGGGCGATTTTGCCCTCCCCACAGCCCATGTCTGCGACGACGGTGTGGGAGGATTTGGTGCGGAGGTAGGTGATAAAGATGTCAATGGGGTTCGTGGGCCAGGACTCCACCTGGGAGCGGAAGCCGGTGTGATACTGTGCGGTGGGAGGGAGGATCAGACGAGCTTGTTTTCATGGAGCGGGCGTGGTTTCAGTGCGGGGTGGGGAGAGCGAGCATGGGTACCCGCCCGCCAATCCCTTATCGATCCTTTTCGTTCCCCCGTTCTCCGTCGCTCAAACCAAAAAACGCAGAGGGACGATTACACTTACAATGTCAAACATTTCAGGCTTTTCACCAAAAATCTGAACCGCCTCATTGCTCTCTTTAGTATACAAAATCTCATTGATCCAACGAAACTTTGCGCCGGCCAATTTCTTTTGCATTTGTTGTTGCAAAGTTGAAAGGGATGATGGTGCTGATGAAGCATTTGTTGATTTTGCGGCAGATGTCGGACGTTTCAAGGATGATGCATTTAATTGGGAGGATGGAGTGGTGGTAGGCTTCGTCTTTGTATTAGATGCTGGACTGAGGGAAGTTGCAGCAGATTGGGCAGTCGCTGGCGTGTTTCTGCTTTTGCTGAGAGCCTGCAAAAGGGCTCAAAAAAATGGCGCGACGGAGAAAGGGCGATGTCCAAACCACACCTGTTTTAACCGCTCTTTATCTATTCCTGTCAGTTTCCGCTTCTTTAGTGGTTGTGATATGTGACTCTGGCTTTGGTTGTCTTTTTCTGGAGCCTTGCGCTTCACAGTGGACTCCTGCCGGGTGGTCGCCACAGAGGCCTTCTCTAGCGGTTTTACCAGGGGCGACAACTCTTTGTGGGGTTGGGTCATGGGCTGCTGCTGCTTTACTGATGGGGATGGCTTTTTCTCTGCCTCGTGTCTCTTTCGCTTGCCCATTGATGCTGGGTCTCACTCAATTCTTGCTTCAAGGTGGATAACTGCAGCACTTAGTCTAGGTAGGGTCCTCCAGAGCTGGAATGTTGCGCGGGAATGTTGCGCGTCTTCTTTTTTTTTGGAAGTTCTAGTCGGTCACCTGACCGAATGTCCGGGCGTACGGACACAGGAGCTTGTGTTTATCTACGAGTCTGCAGTTCCCGTTCTTCTGCTTGCAAGCTTGCCATCGGGACCACACCTACACTCCCACTTTCGACCCCATTTCCGCGCAATTCTTAGCAAATGTCAATGCCCCTCTAGAGACACGTCCGTTTCAACACCAGAGCGCCTCCTCAAACATTAAACTTACGTCAACCCGCCTCCCGTCTTGATTGCAAATGCTCGCCGCACCAATCACGCCAAAAAGACGCAAACACAAACAACCAACCCCCGTCACTCACCACCGGAACGCTTACGTAGACGAAGAAGAAGACGACGAGGATGTCGTGTTCTGGGGTACTCCAACAGAGAAGGAACTCAGGCTGCGAGCCTTAGACTCGGAATTTTCTCGCCGTGAAACTCTCGTCCTCCCTACACCTTCTCCCGTTCCTGCTGCTCCCTCGTCTCGTATACCTCGCTTCACCCGCAACCACCGAAAACAGCAAGAAGAAAAAGAAAATCAAGAACGAAAAGCCCGTGAGGAATTGGAAAGGAAAAGGGCGGCAGTGCGTATTCAAACATGGTACCGCTGCGTGTCTGCCACCCGCAAATTCCGCCGCTTGCGGACAGCGGCAATACGGTTGCAGGCCTTAGCGCGTGGCCAGATTGCGCGCGCAAGATATCGTGAGAAACTAAGAAGGAAAAAGGCAGCAATACGTATCCAGACATGGTACCGCTCCCTGTCTGCTGCCCGCAAATACCACTGCCTGCGCAAAGCGGCAATACAGTTGCAGGCAGTCGTTCGCGGCCAAATTGCGCGCTCAAAGTGCCGTGAGCGGCGAACAAACATCCTCCTCATTCAAAGATGGATCAGAACTTGCGTACACCGCCGACTCTTTCTCCGCCAACGCCAAGCGGCGGTTTTCATCCAGGCATGGTACAGGGCCCATGTGGCGAGGATTTGTTTCCTTCAGCAACGACAATCGGCTATTCGCATCCAATCTCTGTTTCGTGGCTGCATTGGTCGCTCCTTGGCGCGGACTAGACTCTTCAGGGTCGTTTTTCTCCAACGGTGTTGGAAAAGAATTTTCGGCCGTCGCCGTGATGACGCGGCCACGCGGATTCAGGCCTGTGTTCGGTGCTGGTTGGCGTCGAGACACTACAAGCTCGTGCGCGGCAGCGCACAGACTATTCAAGCTTATTGGATGGGCCGGAAGCAGCGGGCGCGGTTTGTGGAGGTTCGGTCACGGATACTTTCGTTGCAGCGGAGGCGAAGGGCGGTGGTGAGGATGCGAGAGGAGAGGAGAAATTATTTAGCGCTTCGGGATGGATGCTTGATGGTTCAAAAAATGTGGCGGGGTGCGCTGGTTAGGGGGCGGTACTTCCGGCTGCGATCAGCGGCTTTGGTTTTACAGGCGAGCTGGAGGATGGTTTTGGCCAGGAGAAACTACGTCAAAGTTAAATCGAGCCTGGTGGTTATGCAGGCCTGGTGGAGGGGTTTAGTGGTACGAAAAGATTATCAAAGGTTGAGCATGAGCGTGGTGAGGATTCAGACATGGTGGAGAATGAAGATGGCGAGAAACAGATTCCAGAGCTATCGGGTCAGCGCGGCGATTTTACAACGCTGGTGGCGAACCGTGACAGCGAAGCAACGATACCAACAAATGCGCTCGAACTCCGTGAGGATCGAAAGCTGGTGGAGAATGGTGTCAGCAAAAAGAAAATATCAAATGGCACGCGCCGGCTGCCTTGTGCTCCAACGATGGTGGAGGATGACTGCCGCCAGACGCATCTACGCGCAAAAGAGGTCCAGTGCGGTTTTGCTGCAACGCACTTGGCGAATGATGGATCTCCGATGGAGCTACAGGCAGATGAAAGTGAACGCAGAGCGTATCCAACGATGGTGGAAGATGGTAGCCGCGAGCCGGAAGTATCAGCGCCAACGCTTCAGTGCTATCATCGTTCAACGGGCATGGCGTACCATACTAGCTCAGAAAGATTTTCGATTAAAGCGCTCCAGCGTCGTTACTCTTCAACGATGGTGGCGGGAAATCTCGGCGCATAAAAAGTACGTTGCGAAAGTTGCGTTGATTCAAAACGCATGGAGGGTAGTTTTGGCAAAGCGCGAGTTGGAGTACAGAGTGTTGGAGAGACAGTGTAAGAGGGAACTAGCTGCTACGGTTGTGTTGCAGCGGTGGTGGAGGATCGTGAGGTGTGGGGTTGTAAGAGGTGAAATAAGAAAGGGGAAAAAGGGAAAGAGTAAAAAGGGGGTAAGAGTCACATTGTGAGCATTTTCTTCATGCGCTGGGTGTAAACTGAAAATTTTCCATACAGGCGGGAGGAAAAGCCAGCAAACAAAAACGGAAGATTGCTGAAGAGTTGGAAAATCTCCGTCGCAAACGCATGGAACTTGAACAACAACTTCAGTCCTCCGATCCCGACCACGCATCTTCCATCCTGGGCCTGAGTCCAAAGTCGCTAGACAACCTTACGGAAATGAACAAGGACCGCAACGCTGGGTACAAGTGTAACATTATGTTCACGCCAGCACCGTTGGGAGCGGTTCGGGCGCCCAGTCCAACGGCAAAGTTGAGGGAGCGGATGGAAGCAGGCGGGAAGCGGGACTTTGAAACAATGGATGACGAAGCAGTCGGAGATGATGATGAGGAAGAGGCCTCGGAAAATGGCGATGTGAGAAGGGGTCGAGTCAAATGGCGCAAACTTTTGACCGAAGTGCGGGAGTTTGGAGGTACCCCCGGGTTATTTCAAGGCGGAGTTGGCGAAGCACCTGCGGCATCCGCGCACCAACGTTCCGAACCCTCAAAGGAACCGCTGAAACCATTACGTCCCGCCGTTCGCAAAAACCCGCAAAATTTCCCGGTCATTAGGACACCAGAATTGAAGAAAACGCCTGTGGTTGTCATGGCCTTGCCTCCTCCGCCCATTGAAATCGTGCCGGCACCTGTATCTACGATTCCGTCTGCTATCGCGACCCCGCCGGAAACCCCTGTGCGGGCTACGAGGGTCAAGCGCCCGCGGTCCGCTGCAGCTGCTTCTGAAGCACCACCAGTACCAGCACCGCCCATGTCGCCTGGACGCGGGATCGCGGGTCTGCCCGGGCCAAGTCGCTCCACACGCGCGGCGGGGATGTCTGGGATTGGTGCTTCCGCCGCACCGGCGACGCCTGTGCGGATCCCTGTTCGAGCTACACGCCAAACCGCTGCGCAGCAGCCAGGGGAGGATGGGGTTGTGATTGCGACACCCGTAAAGGCTGGACGAGTCACGAGGGCTGGGCGTGGTGGAATTGGGACTGGCGGGAAGCCGCAACGGGTTGTTGGCAAGAGGTAGCCGAGCCGCCGGAAACGGCAGAAAGATGTATCGCTTTAATACAGCAGACGTACACTGTGTCTTTTGCGGATGTTCTTTTCGCGGTATTTTGGTGGATGGTTTCTCTTGCTTTTTGCAGATGCCTATTTGATGTTGAATTTCAAATCCATCCTTGGCTCACGGAAATTTCAAGTCCAACACAACGTGGATTGATTTCTCGCTTGCTGCAATCGATGAATGAACCATTTCAAACAATGTCAACCAAGTAAGAGTGAAGGTAGGTTGATTTCTAGGGTATATTTATAAAGATAAACGAGATGGTCATCATTGGCCGTATCAGTCTTCCTCCGCAAACCGCTGCTGGATCTCTAATCGAAACACTGTCTTTTCGAGACCCGTCAACACTTCCTGATACCACACGAATACTTCAGACGTCAGGCTGACCTGGATGGACAAATGCATAGGCCACGGGTCAGCTTTTACTTTGGGTGGGAACGAAGCAAGGTGTAATTTTTGCGCAACTCACAAATGTGTTGTACGAATCTAAAGCCGCTAGAAACCGTTCCCTAACGCGCGCAATGTGTTCTGCTTGCTCCAAGCTGCGTGCCTCGATGGGACTTAGTTTCGGTACCAGAGTCTCAAGTTCTACAATCCCCGATCCGTCCTTCCATGAGCCACTTTTTATATCCATGCAACAGAGCGGTACGCGCAACAACCGCACCTCTCAAGATCGGAACATCCAGCTCGTCCTTGAGCAACTCGACTTCCTTTAATTGTTCTGCAAACTGCAAGATATCGTCCTCGGAAGCAAGAACGATTTCTTTTTTAGCTTGAATGTCCAATGCAGAGTATTCAATCTCGTTTGTTTCGTTTTTGAGCAAGTCTCGAAGGAGTTCGTCTAGAATTGTATTGCATCGTCAAAACTGCCGGAAATCAGAGGGTTGAAGCCAAACCCCGGCAACCGTACATGCACCCAAAAAATCTGCTATATCTCTTTTTTGTTGGGTGACCTGCACCAGGCCCTCTTGGACGCTTTGGACGTGGGATAGGAGCGAGTCTTGGAAGAGTTCTCTGGTTCCGCCTGACATTGAGAGCAACTTGGGCGCAGTTATCGCCTCTAGGTGGCGTAAACGCTCCTCCAACTGGGAGACTTGGTGGGTAAGGTCTGTCGGGGCCATTGTGACTATGATGGAGTCTCGGTCGAGGTTTGGCGGCGGTAGTCGGTTGGTGATCGTTCCGGATGTCAACTGGGCGTGTCCGGGTGCTGCTGCTGTTTCTGGATCGCGTGGCGCAAGGCTGAGATTCCCGAAATCCCCCACCGCCAAGAGAGGTCCACGAAAACCCTGAAAACCTTCGTGTCGCGCCAGTTGGAACCTGCTCTTCAACTCCCACCTGCATTTGTTTGCAACCGACTCGAAGGACAGAGGAGAATATAAAAAAACCTTCGAGGTGAGCATAGTTACTACTTGGAAGTACCGGCGAGTAAGATAGAGTCTGACTGGCCTTCTCCTGCTCCTTTGTATCACTAGATCCGACTGCAACCCTCTCCTCGCACATTCTCACAATGTGCACAACCCCCGCTGCCCCTGGTCTCGCCGACGTTTCCACCAACGCTGCCACCGGTGAAAAGTCAGACCTGTATGATCCCCGCCATCCTTTGTACCTCGGCGACTGGAAACGTTCCATCCCTGGTGTCGACGACGACATTGCCAAAGACAACCTTGACGAACCCCACATAAAACGGAAACGCGCCATCCTCGAAGCCCACCCCGATATCAAAGAGCTGTACGGCGTTGACCGGACCACTGGAATCGTCACCGCCGTCTGTGTATCTATCCAACTGGCGTTGGCGTACACGTTTGGTCGGCTATACCCACACCAGAATGCGCTTTTGGTAGCTGTTGCGTATTTCATTGGTGGAACGGTAACGTCCATGTTTGGCGTTATCATCCACGAAGCGACCCACGGGCTGTGTTCAACCAGCTTGGCCGTGAACCGTATCATCGGGCTCAGTGCCAACATCTGCATTCCTTTCCCCATTTTTGCTTCTTTCCGCCGCTACCACTTGGAACATCACGCCTACCAAGGTGTCCTCGACAAAGACCCCGATCTCCCGCTTAACTGGGAGGTCAAGTTCATCAAAGGCAACACTCTGATGAAGATGTTGTTTGTCTTCTTTTATCCGCTGATGTATGTCGTACGGGGGGCGGCGATGGGAAAGGCGCCGTCAAAGTGGGAAATCATCAACTGGATCTTCACCATCTCCACGGATGTGATGGTGTGGAAGATTTGCGGGCCAAAGGGGCTTTTGTACCTGTTTTTGAGTCTTTGGCTGGGATACGGGCTGCACCCTGGAGCGGCCCACTTTATCCAGGAGCACTTTACTTTTGATGATGGGCAAGAGACGTACTCGTACTATGGTTCGCTGAACAAGTTGTTCATGAACATCGGGTACCACAATGAGCACCACGATTTCACCAAGGTAGGCGCTTTGCCAGCGAACGCGGGTCTGGTATACACCCGAGACTTACCCAATACCCCTTCTTTCTTACAGGTCCCGTGGTCTAAACTGCCTGATATCCGAGCACGCGCACCCGAATTCTACGACACACTCAAATTTCACACTTCCTGGGTGATGGTCTTGGTCAAATTCATCTTAAACCGTGATATTGGACCGCAGTCGCGGGTGGGACGGGATTACGAGGATCACAAGAAGGGACGAAAGATGGTTGTTGAGAAGATTGGAAAGATTGCTGGCGGGGATGTTAAGAGCAAGACTGCTTGAATGCGGGCGGGGGGACGCAGGG
>JADGKA010000732.1:0-15238 GCA_027604605.1 Borealophlyctis nickersoniae
GATTGGGGGAGGGGTTGTGGGTGCGGTTTTGTTGGGAGTTGTCGCGTATTGGATGCCTGGCGTGGGGAAGAGGAGGTGGGATGTTTGGGTCATGGTCGGATGTTCTATGTTGGCGATGGTATGGGTGAAGGGAAATGGATACCCCGGGGCGGCGACGAGTATGATTATTGGGGGATGGAGTGTTGTGGCGAATACGTGGGATAAGGAGAGGGTGGAGTGTGCTAACAAGAGGTAAGATGGTGGTATGTGCGTTGCATTTTGAACTGCGCATGAACGGCACTGATGCCAATTTTTCAAACAACAGACTAAAACAAACATGGACACTCGGTAAGTTCCACATTTCCTTTTAACCACCGTCCATAATCCCAACCTAACAACACCCCCCCGAAATCACAGCCGAACCTTTCCTCTTCCCCCTCATCGGCGCCTCCATCTGCCTCACCGAACTCCAACCCCACCTCCTCCTCCAATGCGCCCTCATCGTCTTCGGCTCCTGCATCGTCAAACTCATAGCAGCATTCGCGACGGGTTGGTGGGCGGGACTAAGAAAGGACGAATGCATCTTCCTTTGCGGAACTTGGACTGGGAAAGCTAGCGTTCAGGTAAACCTACCTTCCACACCCCTCCACGGTCGAAACCCAAGACTAATCCCACCCGGTTGTTTGACAAATAGGCAGCACTCAGCACCGCCGCCCTAGAAATGATCCACACCCACGGCCCTTCCCCTCCCTCACCCGAATCCGCGTACTACGCCCAAATCGTATTTTCCATGTTGGTCGCCGCGATCCTTGTCGGCGCGCCGTTTGCGGCGTCGTGGGTGGGCGTATTCGGAAAGAGAGCGCCGTCAATGGAACGGGGGAAACGTGGGTGCTGGGGATTGGGAAGGGATTAGACAAGTAGAAAACGAAGAGCGCTTCCTTTGTAATTTTAGAGAGATTGTAATTTATTTGGATACCCCGTAATTTGAAATTTCATCAATTTTCGGCTTGGACGTTGTGCAAGTCGCGATCTTCCCATCGTCCCCATCCAAACGACACATCCCAACCAACAATGGTCATCGCAAACCGCCTCGCCTCGTCCTTCACCCACGCCACCCGCCGCGCCATGTCCACCACCTCCACGGGCGGACGCGGCCAGAGCGGCGGGTCGTCCCTCGCCACCTTTGTCAAATTCGTCTTCGTCCCGGGCTGTCTCGCGGGTGTCGGTAAGCCCAAAAACCAGCACCCCTTCCGGACATCACACGTACTAATAAGCGCTACGAAACAAAAGCGTACTACTACTACAACTACGGGTACAGTTCCCCGCACGGCAAGAGGCTGTTGAACCCCACCCCGGCGTTGGAGAAGGATAAGTTTGTGGCGTTTACGTTGAAGGAGATTATTCCTGTTAATCATAATACGAAGAAGTTCCGGTACGAGTGTGGAGATGGTGGGCGATGTATTTTTCTGTATGGGGTGTGCTGAGATGGTTGTTTTTGTAGGTTTGTGCTTCCTGACGGCACCACTGAGCTTGGTGGGTTATTTGGACGCCGTTTTGGTACTTTATCTGTTGACTTGAGAGCTTACTGTGATGGTGTTGCAGGTCTTCCCACCGCGAGCGCTGTCGTGACAAAGTTTGTCAAGGGACAAAAAGCCGATGGGTCGCCCATCAATGTTATCAGACCATGTAAGGCGGCTCTGGAGGGAGGAATGATACGTAGAACTAAATCGGTGTACCAATTCGAACCTTCGTAGACACGCCGCTTGAAGACCCTGCCGATGGGTACACTGGCCACTTTGATCTCCTCGTTAAGCACTACCCCAACGGGCCCATGTCGACCCACATTCACAGGTTAGGATGAGAGATTCAAACAGTCGGGTTGCGCTGTGTAATGGTGATGCTCATGTCACGTCTTCGTTACAGCTTGAAGCCCGGAGACACGTTGGACATCAAGGGTCCCATCCCGAAGTGGCCGTACAAGGAAAACGAATTCCAAAAGATTGGAATGATTGCTGGCGGAACAGGTACCCTATCCAATTCGAAAGCGTTCACTCGCCATCTCCCAATTTAACCCATCTCTTCAACCCCAGGCATCACCCCCATGGTCCAGCTCATCCAACGCATCCTCAGCAACCCGTCCGACAAAACCAAAATGACGCTCCTCTTTGGAAACATTGCAGAGGAGGATATCCTCATGAAGGACTACTTTGACAGCCTCAAGGCTAAATACCCCGACCGGCTCGAGGTGGTGTACACCCTCGAGAAGCCGCCAAAGGGTTGGACCGGACCCACGGGATACATTGGCGACAAGCAGTTGAAGGAACACTTGCCGAAACCCGGAGAAGGGAAGGTGTTCATCTGTGGACCCAACCCGATGTTGGCTTCCAGTGAGTACCGGGCGCGATTTTTTTTTTCTGTAGAGACGCACAGTTCTGAGTTCAATGCATTTTACTCCCCTCTCCTTTACAGTTTCGGGAACTAAGACTCCTGAATTCAAGCAAGGAGAAGTTAGCGGCATCTTGAAGAAGCTTGGGTGGGTGTTTTCCTCGATTGGTTGAGAACAATGTGCAAACTAAAGCGGAACTGAAACGGAACAAAAACTCATTGTTCATTCCTTTTCTGCAGGTACACGGAAAACGATGTGTTCAAGTTCTAAATGTCGGGCAAGTAAATGGGAGTCTGGACAGTCTGTTAAAAAAGAACATAATAAAATCCGTTGGCACAGTTAAAACATTGTCTGTCACGCCGATGGGGTTTAAAAGTGAATGATATTTTCGTTTGTAGTCTCGTAAATGAGACTAGGCATTTTCGGCATGCGGCTGACTTGCAAACCCGCCAGCTCCATCATTCCTCCTCTTTTTTTTTGGTTGATTTTTTAATATTTTTAATGTTTTTGTTCTTTTTTCTTTTTTTTATTTGTTTTTTGGACATCCCACGAAACAGTGCTGAGGGATTATTCCAACGTCCGTCTTCATCCTCATGACAGCCACATCCCCTCAGCATTGATCTGCGGCGTCGCAGCCAACGCAGCAGCGTCATCCATGCTCATCAAATCCCGCAACCCCGCAGCCTGCCCCGTCGCCATCGGTTTCAAAGCAACCGCGAGTTTTCCCGGCCCATGATTCTGGATCGGGAAGGATTGGGCGCTCGCTTGGGCGTAGAGTAAACCAAGCTGGTTGGTGTGAGATGTGGGCAACCGACGCGCTTCTTCCATGAGGCGGGCGCGGTATTGTTGCAGGAATGTGCCCTCTGTCGCCCGCGTGAGGTCCCGGTCGTCCGGTGAAGGACGCCATGGGTTGATAATGCCGGTGAGGTAGTTGTAGCGAATTGCAATGAAAACTGATCGGGGCAGCTCCGGGCTGCTGAGCCGTACCTGGGTACAAATTTTTAGAGTTATGGTTTACGTAGTCTGGAAAAGGAAAAAGGGAAACTAACCACCAAACTCATCCTGCCACTTTCCAACTCGATGAGAGTTCCTAACTGTCCCGCGGCCGGCAAATACGCGGGCGCACCAGGCGGCATAACCATGCACCAGTTGAGGGAGAACTTCATCTGATTGTTCTCAAAGTTGGCCATATGGCACAAATCTCGAATTGGATTGATTGGCATCATGCTGATATTCAACAAGAGTCGGAGGAATGGACGCATATCTGTCCCGGGTGGAATTCCAGAAAGCTGTGAACGGCAAACGCTTAAGAATGCTATTTCTTTTGCGATCGAGAGACTTGAGAATCACCTTTTTATTCAGAACAGCGCCAAAGGAAGCGATCGTCTGCGCATCCAATCCCTTTGGTTCCGGTCGCACGAGAAACGGTCCATCCCCCGTACCGATCATCGTGCATTTCATGGTAGCCGACTCCCATTCAATTTGCAGGTGCGGGAAATTCGCCTTCATAGCCACGCCCTATGAGTAAACCAGAGGGTCAATTCACCACTCTGTTACGTGTGCACAACGCCGGGGATGAACGCTCCCGTTCATTTGCAGAGCTTACCTGGCCAGCTAGAGCTTTAATCTCCTGCGCGAACCAACCCAGAGTCGCCACAGTTTCCATATGCCGCTCGATTTTGGCGAGCACTACCTCGAGCATGCCGGCGTTGAAGACAACACCATGGGGCATCGGCATCGCAACTGAACCATCTGGCGCCAAAGGATCGTCCACTAGTTCACATATCCCTTCCACCAATCCCAGGCGCTTTACTGGAGAAGCCTGCTTCTGAAACGTTGTCGAGAACAGCGGAATAGCTGCAATATTCAGGTGTTGCATTGCTGAACGCCATCCAGCAGGAGCGGGGTTGTCGGCGGGGGATGGATTGGGTATAAAATTGTAGTGAGGGCAAGGTTCGAAAGCCGATCGAGACCCATCAAAGAGAGCAAACACGGATGGTTTGGCAAGAACGAAATCAATGGCATGAGAGGGACCATATAGGAGCCGAATGTGGGACAGAGAGCGCGGAATTATGGCAACGAGGCGTTTGCCTGGACTGAGATAATTCGAAGGGATATTCCGCCGCTGTTCGATTGCGGAGAGGAGGCGAAGTAGCGGAGACATCTGGGACATAATCTAGTAGATCAAGGAACGTTTACCAGTCAGCGGAAGAGACATACACCAAATCAAACAAAGTCGGAAAGATGCTTAACCTGCAACAACTTCAAGATGTCTCGTTCCTCGTTCAAGTGAATCTCAGCAAACACTTCCAATGGTTTCAAAGCCGTTTGCCATGCCTCGGTGGCAGAGTCCTTCTCCTCCCCCTCATCACCCACAGAAAGCTCAACTCGAAACTTCCCACTAAAATCAGATTCATTCCCCGAAGAAGAGCTTCCTTTGCCGTCCTTCTCTCCTTTGTCCAGCTCCCACCATATCTTCATCATTGCCTTGGTATCAAACTGCACATGGAAGGAGGCCAGATCGCAAGAATAGGCCCGCACACCGTTTCTAGCCAGCAACGTCTCAGACACTTTGACTTACAATCACGTAAGAGGACCGTGTTAAATCTTCGTATTAAAAAACCTGAACGCAAGAGGAGTAACCTACATTGTCTCGCGAGGCAAAGGACCATCGCGGCCGCGCGCCATTCTGACATCAGATCCGAAATGGCGGTATCTACATTATCCAACTCAAACGTAACCGCTCCCAGAGCGGAATCGTACGCATAATGATGTGTAGCGTCTGAGGTCGGCACGTTCAAATTCCTGACGCTTCCGCCTTAGGCAGCAAGTGAAAGAGACACCTACCGGTCCTTTTCCACGCAATATCAACCGGTAACTCATTCTTTCGAATCATGCACTTGCCAATAACTCTCGCGCTCTTGATTCCCTTCCTCCCAATACCGACGATGGCGTATAAATCGCCCGAACCTGTCTCAACTGGCTTCTCGCATTTCTCGATTGTCAAAAATATGTCTCCGAACGGCGGTAAACCCCTCCTGATCGCTTCATCTTCATCATCGCCGTCAAATTCCATACGGTCTTCGTTGTGCAGAGACAAGGCTCGAGCCGGAATGCACACACGCGGCGCGAATGCCGCAATTCGATTTTCGGGGACAGGAAGGTTGTTGGGGGACAGGAGCGAGTATTTGCCTCGAAGAATATAAAAATACGGAGTGGCGTGACGAGTGAGATCGGCCGCGAGCCCCGTATACGCAATTTGCTTTCTACAAACTGCATCAAGATGGACCAGCACATTTTCATCGATCACCCTCCATGCGAAGGTGCTTGTATCATCCACGGCCCCATTCATTCGTTGCCTTTTGAGGGGCTCTCCTTCCCTTTGTTTTCCCTTATCTCTACTTGGGTCAACCAGTGAAAGCGGTGGAAACTGCGACCCAGTAAGAATGTGTTCGGTGAGTGGTGTGACGGTTTCAATGACATAATTGGCAGCCTTTTTGGGTCTGGCAAGTACAACTTGTTAAGAAACGTCGGGCGCTGTAAGAACGACGCGTCGGACTAACCTGGTGGTAATGAGCCATACTCGATGCACAGTCTCGTTACCCATGCTATCCAAACCCAAGTTATGCCAATCACTGGCCGCACCCACGGCAATGACGATGTATGAATCAACAAATCCCCGAAAACGAAGGTAGATGATATGTTCTGGAAGTGGGGTGCAGAGTTTCGACAGTTCTAAAATGCAAGAAAAACGATTGAGTAGGCCGTTATACAACGCGCAAACAAAGGGGACAGACGGGCAATTGCACCTGCTTGCGACAACGGCACTTGGCGCAGGGGTTGAAGACCGATCTCCGTCGCCATAGACTCGAGACGATCCAAAATGGACTGACAGCGCGGTAAAAATCTGCTCAGCAACTCTTCTCTGAACAGCGCTCGCAAATGAGGTTGTTACCTGATATCGCAGCCATAATACACCCTTCAGCACCAACGCGTGGTCCTTATTCACTTTGTCCTCCACCAGAGCCATCTTCTTATCCGCCGAATCAGCTCCAGCCCCAATCTCCCTCACCAGCACCTTCCCCGACCTCACATCAACGCCAACTCGCAACGTTTTCCCCTCCCAATACGCAACCGTGAGCGACGGGCATGTTTTGATCTCCATACTGCTTGTATCCAGGGCAGGTGGAGCAGTGTCGAGCTGAACGTCCGTTTCTGAGAATGCAGACAAAGGCGGAACGGGGGCAAATGCGTCCGAGTGTTTGCGTTTGCGGTCGTTAGGAACGGCTGGTGCGCCCTGCGCAGGGGGTAGAGGGTTTGTGTGTCCAAGAAGAATGTTCCGAATACGGTGGATAACAATGGAAGCCTGGAATTCAGCGTGTCGGAGGAGAACACTTTCGATATTCAAATTTGACGGGTGCTGATGAAGGATAACCAATCCCACGTCAGTGGAATCGCCTCTGATACCAAAAGCAATCGCTCCTCAATTACTGACAAGTTTGAATTCTGCTTTCTCTCCGGTTTCTGGATCTATCAGCGCTGCCTCCTCAAAGTCGCCATCCACACTTTTACGGGTTAAACACCGAACTTGCAACCACCTTCTCATCTTTCCCTCATTACCGAAAGTCAAAGAAGCCACAACAGTGGGATTCGGACTTGCTTCTGGCATGGATTGCTTCTGCTTCTTCAGTGACGATGCAATGTTTGCACGTTCCCTTTCGAATGCAGCTGGTGTCGATTTGAAAGCAAACTCGAGCGCATTTTTGAATTTTGGCGGCGGGGGACGAACGCCTGTACAAAATCTTAAGAGAAGAGCTTACAAAAGTCCCCGTAAAAGCAGCCCATGCATAATACCTGGAGGGTGATGAGCAGGAACCGAATCATGATACGCCCAGTAATGCAATCTCAAAACTTGCTCATCACGATTGTATTCAACCAATAACCGATCTCTCCAGCGGGTCCGCGACAAATAGTCAGCCTAGATTCACAATATGCGATGAGAACCGACGACGTGAACAGGAATATCAGAGTACAACTTACCTGCAACTTCAACAGCTGTAATTGGAAGTTGAGACAGAACTTGTGCAAGTAGTCATAGAGCTCAACAAGCCGCAACGGGTTGTATGGACGATTCGCTGATGGAGTTGCAGCCGCTGACTCCTGCGTAGGAGCCGTCGCGGGCGCCTTGCCTTTGTCTTTTTCTTCTGGTGCGAGGATACATTGAGCGCCCCGTTTGATTGCAGCGACTCGCGACTCGTCGAGACATGGAGGCATGCCTGCATCGATCGTTAGGAGATAATGGGTAAGGAGATAATGGGTACAGCTTCAGAGGAGGGCCGCAAACGCTTACCTTCGTACCCACTAGCACACCGCACCAGTATTTTCAAGTCGACTATTTGCCAACAGTCCTCCTTCCTTTTTCCCGGTAAAGTCAGGGTGATCTGAAATTCATCTTCGACGCGGAAAGTAACGCATCCTTTTGCTGCGAACAGGTACCCATATCAAAATTCGCGCAAATTCGACATCTCTCTTGGATGTCAAACACCGCTGGGTACCTACCAATTGTCATATGTTTTCTGAAGGGCACCGGTACAACATCATCGCACAAAAGTCGCAGCCTGATCACATCTTCCAGGGTTTTTAGTGTCTTTTCAACTTCCGCTTGTGGAAGAGGTTCCGGTTCTGTGACTCCCTTTTTCTAAAATTGATGCGAGTGAGCACAATTATATCGAATCGCACCACATTCCACCCAATGTTTCCGCATCTTTGAACACTCACTCTGATGATCGTGGGTAAAGGTAATCTGCCCGTTGTGAGGACGCTGATCGCCGTGGGTATATCCAGACTGTTTTGCCTTCAATACGTTGAATTTTCAAGTCAATAAGCTAGTAGTAAAAAGAATGGCGTGACCTCATTCGAACTTACTTCAATCTTTTTGCGTCGGCATCCAACAGTGCCATTTCGTGCGCAGCAGCGCGGTAGTGAGCGTCTTGTGCATCCAAGGCATGATGGATACCCTAAATCCATGAATGGCATCCCGCAGTTCGTCCACATCAGCAATTCCATTGTATCAGAATTGAGAGAAGAAAGGTGATTGGTAACGGGCGGCACACACCAGGGCGCGTTCCATCTTATCGGCATCCTTAGCCCACCGCACCACCGCCAAGAGCTTTTGTGTCTGTTTCAATGTTTCATGAAGACTCTCGACAAGTTTCTTTTTCTTTCGAACGTCTGAATGCTGTGGCAGCCTGCAAAATAGGCGAACGGAGGGAAGTTTGATGGCAGAAAAAAGGAAGATCAGCATTGTTGTCTGGTTTTGTCATGATGGTATGTCATCCCACAACAGTCCCCGTTGTAAGTCCTGAGAAACATACTCTTGGGCCAAGCTTTTGATGTCTCCGTACGCCCTTTGTGTGAAATGTGTCACCAAATCCCGTAAAGGCGCTGCATTATCCGGGACACGCGGCAACTGCGGAAACGAATCTTCTCGCTTTTCATCCTCTGGCGCAGTCTTCACAGACTGTACCGGATCCGCCCTTTGTTCGTTGCCACTGATAGGAGCAACCGCCGGGGAATTTCCCTCCGCGCTGGACGACCCATGATCCCCAGTTCCGGGAAGCATGGGTATTGACGATGGGTTGGAATGCGGGGAAGGTCCGCCTGGCTGCTTGCTGTCCTCCGCGAAGGGGTTCTTGGAACGGTGGTAGACCAGTTTTGTGTGTAAATGGCCTGAAAACAACCCGTTCGACGTGGATCACGTCCTGAATTCGCAGATGACGAACCAACTGCCAACATCCAATTGTGGTGTGCGCGTAAGCAGGATTGATTTTCGTACCGAGCGCTCCGCTGCTCCGAGAGTTCCTGAAGAGTTCGTTTGCGCGCTCCAAAAGCCCAATTATTGAAACATCATATCATCCGGTCCTAGTAATCCTTGAAGGAAGATGTCGTTCTTTTCATAGACTAATTTTTGACAGACGTACATACGGTAATGTATGTGCTATTTCATCTCCCAACATTGAGGTTATGGTATCCAAAGAGCAAAATCAAATCGCTTTATATTCTATGTTGGCTTACTAAACTAACACTCCTGGGTCTGTTTCTTACCCAACTTCACGCACATCAGCCTCACACCAATCCAGTGTATGACGGTTGCCCCGTGTTACTCATCATCGCTGCTAACCTTCCTCTTCTTTTTTCTGCCCACCACTTCCCTTCCTCTTCTTCTTCTGCCCACCACTTCCCTTCCCCTTTGCCCTCTTCCCACCCCTCGTCCGTGCCTGCTGCTCATTCTTCTGCTCCTTATCCTTGTGCTCCGCATCCTTCTGCTCCAAGTCAATCACGATCGTATCACGGCCATTAATCTTTTCCACTTTCAATTTAGCCTGGTGAAGACGTATGAGCGCCGGGCGACTCTCCGTGGGTAATGCCCGAAAGAGAAGCACTTGCCTCATCCTCCACCTTGATTACAGTTTCGTCGGGTGTTGGTACGGTGGCTACTGTTTCTTCTTCATCTTTCAACGTTGCCTGGTGAAGACGTCATAGGGCCAGGGGATTCTCTGCGAGTAATTCCCAGAAAGAAGCACTTGCCTCCTCATCCAAATAGATATCAGTTTCGTCGGTTGTCGGTCCGATGGCACCTGTTTCTTCTTGATCCACACTTTCTACTTTCACTTTAACCTGGTGGAAGTATCAGCGCCAGATGCTAATCAAAAAGGACCGACAGTGATGGACCACACTTGCATCATCCTCTGTGAGATCTATCATAATCTCGTGCTTGTGCTCGACCTTCACCATTGCGTTCTGTAGCTACAGTATGCAGTGCGAGACTTTAGACTAGATGGGGAGGTCGCGTTCCGCGTTGCGCCTGTCGCCCCGCTCAGTGCAGCTCGTCCCGTGGATAGGACGCAAGCACACGTGACTCAGCCCGTCCTTATTGGCTGTCTGAGTCCTCCCATGCAGCCAATCAACGCTGGCCATCAAACCCTTTTTGGCAGGCCGACATGCAAGCCCAGCCTCTCCCCTCACAAGACGATGTTTGGGTTTGTGGGTGCTGTGGTGGAACAAGAGTCAGAAGGTTGAATCTGTTGCTCTTCAAATCTTTCATTTCAATTGGTCGGCCCAAAAAACAAAACTGGTTCTTTTCCTCCTCAACCGCGCTCGTGGAAAGAAAGAAAGCACAAAACACTCCGTGTCAGTATATCGCTCCCCCCTCCCTCTTTGCGGCCTGGTCCTGCCTGCCCGTCGTGCTTTTTCTGTCGGTTGCCCATTTTCCAACCTTCCAAAACCAATCTTGAATCCATACAGAGCGAGACTCCATACGCAAGGTCTCCTGCTTTTCATTTCCTCTGTATATTCCTCCTTCATCCCCTCCAGTTTGTCACCGCTTTCGGGAAACATTCCCAAAGTTCACGATGGCAACGCGAACGGGTTCCGGCGGAAGGCAACAGCCTTCCCAACGCGGTGGCCAACCCCAGGACCAAGCGCTCCTCAAACTCAAGCAGCAATACCCCGAGGAACTTCAATCACTGAAAACACTGTTTGGTGATTGGTCTGATCACGATTTGCTGGCGACATTGGAGGAAGTACGGGGTGACTTGGATCTCGCAATTGGCAGAATTAGTGAAGGTATATCGGAATACCCAATGACACCATTATCCTCTGTCGTCGGGAAACTGCAAGGAGAGCATGCTTGGGCGATTCTGTTGCGTGGAGTAGCGTTCTGGTTGGAGAAGGCTGCTGGAATGCTGGCTTGAGATCTAACGGTGAAACCCGACCATATCTCATCCACACCGGTTTTTCTCACCATTTTTTTTCAACTTTCTGTATCTTATTGTCGATGATACTATGCAGGTCACGCGGAACAATGGGGAGAGGTAAAATCGGGCAAGAAAAAGGACAAGCCAAAGACTCCCAAGGTAGAAGGAGGTGCTTCAAACGAGAGGGGGCCCCGCTCAATTAAGCAGGGCGGACCTGCGGGCGATTTCGATGGAGGTCGTCCTCCTCGCGGCAGTAAGTAGACTGTTCCTTTTTGAGGTCATCCCCCGCAGGGTATTCAAGCCGCATTTCCTCTAACCGCGTTGTAGGTGGCTATGCTGGACGTGGTGGTCGTGGAGGAGGCCGTGGCGGACGAGGTGGAGGACGGGGTGGTTCGGTCAATGGTGGTAAGTTCGCTTTAGTGACTGACATTGTCTGGCGAGCCGTTTTTTGATCGTCTCCTTGTTTTTCAGCCTTCCACCCACGTCCCCCTCGCCAAAATGGTATCAGCCAACAGCGTAATGGGCCTGAGCCCGTTTCCAGCACAGAGGCTGATGCCAACGCAGCTGCTGCTCCTGCGGAGGAATGGGGCAACTCTGACCCTAATGCTGACTCGTGGAACAATCCATCTACAGGTGATACCTGGGGTGCTAGTGCGGCGACCAATGGAGCTTGGGACGCGGCTACACCTGGGAATGCATCTGCGAGCCCTGCGAAGACTGTGAGCAAGCCGGAACACAAGTCGAACGCTGCCCAATCGACAGTTGTTGCTTCTAGCCCTGCAAAGAGTGCAGGTCAATCGGCAGCTCCTTCTCGTCCGGGTGTTGGCGCAAAAACATCGTGGGCTCAGCTGGTTAAGGGGTAGGTTTATGTTCCCCCATCTAAAGCAAAAATGGCGCGCTGACTGTGGTAACATTTCAATATGTAGCCCCGAGCCTGTTGCACCCCCCACACCAAGTCCTGCAGCACCAAAGGTAGACGCGAAGCAACCAATTGCCCGACCAAAACCTCCGTCGGTGTCTGAGCAGTCGGTTCAACCCGTTCCGGCACGCGAACCGTCCCCAGTTCGTGCGCCGAGTCCCGTGCGCAGTCCCCCCAGGCCTGCTAGTCCTGCTAAAGAACAAGTTTCTGCCCCAGCTTCCCCTTCGAAACTGAAGCAAGAGACTCCCGTTTCTCCTTCGTCTCCTGTATCAAAGGCAGTTTCGAAGCCGGCGTCTCGTCCTTCGAGCCCTGTAAAACCCTCTGCGGCGGCAGCCATTCAGCCATCCGCACCAGTTGCACCTCAGCAACAGCAGATCCAAACTTTGTCACCGTCAGAATCCGCCGTGGAGCAAAACGCGGGAGCTGCCAAGGCGGTCCCTGCTGGCCCACCTGGTCTCAAACAAGCTCGACAACCGGTTGCTCGGAAATTGAAGCAGGATGCGGCCGTGGTCATGCCTTCAAATGCGACTTTATCGAGTATCGGTGTCCAATTCGGGTCTTTGCGGTTGGGAGGTTCTGAAGATGAGGAAACGGAAGCTCCTTCTCCTTCTGCTGCTGTACCTGCTCAGTCCCAACCGAGGTAGGTGTTCTCTGCGCATTTTGTTCCCAATGATGGCAATCCGACACCTAACAAATCTCAATGGGTTAGCGTGAAACCTGGTTACCAAGAAACAGCGCAGCAAATGCCGCCGCAAACGGCAACCACCGCTTCTGGCGTTCCTTCGAGCACGGCCCAACCGCATCTGCAGCAATATCAGCATCTGCAACAACAGCAACAAGCTTACCATCACGGATTACAACAGCAACAGACTCTGCCGCAAAGTCAGTCTGCTCGGGATCCGCGCATTTCCGCTCCTTCCTCCATCATGCCGCAGATGAATGCTCCTGTTGCATTGCAAGGAGCTCTTCCCAAACAAACTGAAGGATTACCTTTGGGCTTGCCAACGGGGGGTCCTGTCACAGCCGGTGGGGCTCTGCCCACTGGTGTGCCGCCCTATGCGTCTTACTTCCCCACGCAGCAGCTTGGCGCGTCTGGGTTTGGTATGAACCACATGGGATCGCCGGCCGACTACTCGAATTTGTACTCGAGCGAGGCCCAGGCTCGCGCGGCTGTGATGGTGAGAGATACGCTGCGAACATCGGGACCAAATTCCTTTTTTATTTTGACACGGTCATTTTCATCAGGGATACTATGACCCAGCTGCCTACCAGGCCGCGGCATCGAAGTATCAGACGCCAGATGCTCACTCTGCGCCGTCAACGCAGGGTCAACAGTCGCCGCAAGGGCAAGCCGCTCAGCAGCAGCCACACCACCAGCAGGCGCAGCATCAGCACCAGCAACAATCTCAACAACAAGGGGCACAGCAGCAAGCACAGGGAGGGCTCCAACAACAGCAAGGACCGCAGCAAGGTTATCCCCTTCCCTACTACTACCCGTACTACCACTTGCCAAACCAGTACCCATCCTACCAGTCTTCTATTTACGGCCAGCAATTCGTGAACAAGTCGGTTTACCCGGGTTACACTCAGCAGACGGGGCAACCGTCGACGACGCCTGGATCCACTCAGCAGAAGAGTTCCGCTATCTCCAACGCGGGACAGTACGGCTATTCGTCTGCCCAACAGCAGCCGTTGTACCAGCAAGGTTACGATGACCTCGCCAGCGGTCTGGCAACCCAAGACTACAAATCTGCGTCAAGCGTATACGGCGGTATGCCGCAGCAGAGTTTCCAGCCGTTTGGATTGAACTCGGGCCAACCAGGCTCGGGAGTTCAAGGAGCTGGTGTTCAGAAAGCGGGCGCTGCACAACAGACTGGCGGTCAACAAGCTGGTGAATACAAGAGCCAAGTATGTAATCGTTGTGCTGTTAATTGTGAACTCGCCCATAACTTATCTATCTGTAATCAGGCGAACCGAGGTGCTCGTCAGAGTTACGAACCCCACAAGTATCAAGCTGGGGTTGCTGGGGCACAAGGTGGTCAACCAACTGGTGGACTTACCGCCGGCTCAACGGGTGCGGGTGCGGCCGGCCAAGCCGGAAGCCAAAGCAACCAGGGCGCCTCCTCGTATTACAACCAGCACCAACTCGCGGGTTTGCACGCTCAACAGGCGCAACAGCAGCATTTGGGAGGCTACTCTCCGCACTTGATGCACCAGCACCAACAGCAGCACCAGCAACAGCCTTACCAGTCCAACCTGTACAATCAATCTGGGAGGCAGCAGGGGCAGTATTGGGCGGGGCAGAGTTGAGGATGGAATGGAGGCACGCTGTAACGTGTGAGGGGGAGCGGACATGATTCGGAAGTGCATCTTTTCGGGGGAACTGCAGTGGGGGTGTCTAACGGTGTGGGGGATGGGCTTTTTTCTTTTTCTTGTTTCTTTTTCCACCGTCCTGTGGCGTGTGAGCTTTGGGTTGAACCAGGGCGGATGTAAAATTCCATTCATGAGTGTTTTTCTCTTTCTCTGAACGTTTGTTTGCCTAGTCTCCGTTTGAAAAGAAGTAGACCAAAAAGTGCATCCTGATGCCTGGTTTCCGTTGAAGAAAAGCGGACCAAAACGTGCATCCCGACGACGCCCTAATCAAGGGCAGAAACCAACTTGCTGCCTACTCCAATTGCGAAAAAGAAATGGCAGGACGGGCCTGACCGGGATTCGAACCCGGGACCTCTCGCACCCAAAGCGAGAATCGTAACCACTAGACTATCAGGCCACTGATGAAAAGGTTCCATGGGAAATTCTTAGCCGTACACAGCATTGATGGTCGGTCACATGAAGAGGGGGACGCGTTTCCCCCAGTATGCGTGGCGTTTGCATCCTTGCAGATTCTCCCAGCGATGTCGTTTTTACCAACAGAATTGGTGCGATGCGTACTATCGTATCTAGTGCCTTATCCGCTTTGCCTTCCGGTAGACTATATTTGCAACACCCCTGACCCATGGTTGAAGGACGTACTGTCGGCGGCCAATGTCTGTACGTTGTGGCGTAACAGTGCGCTGGATCTTCCCCTCTGGCGGATTTTCCCCTTTGGAGGGACGCTCGGGGCGGAGGTGTTTGCCAGAGATGTGGAGAGAATGTCTATGGTGCAGCGGCTGGCGGTTGGAAAGTGGGATTTTTCTGTGGGGCCCTGGGGGGCGGGGG
>JADGKA010000733.1:0-15215 GCA_027604605.1 Borealophlyctis nickersoniae
AACGCGTTTGCTTCGCAAACCATTCGGCTTTGCTGCGCAAATCCGGGCCAACTTGGGGTTAGACTCGAGGCTCGCATCCGCTCACCCTCGAGTCTAACCCCAAGTTGGCCATAACCCCACCAGAGCACATCGCTTCGCTCGTGCCGGTGCGCATCGCTGTCGCTCCCGCGGAAAGTTGACCAGAACTCTCTCATCCCTTCACTCACGCAAGGCGCTCACTCCCTTTACAATACTCACATAATAACACATGACACTCTTATGAAACCGCATTCCGGTTCCATTCCACGAGGGACAGCCAAAGGTGCCTTGAAAGTACTTTACATAGTCTGGGTTGGTTCCTGTGTCGAGAGATCCGAGGAAAGCGTCAAAAGAGGAGAGGGATGGAATGTCGGGTGTCGAAAGGATGGCTGCGCATGTTCAAGGTAACATGGAATCGAGTGAGTATGGATCGTGGGAAAAAGCAGCAGAATTGCACCAACTTGCGTTGGGTTGCAACACCCAAGTCCGACTGCGCACAAACCACACCCACCCGCCAAGCTCCCCTCCCAACGAGAAACTCACCGTACTGGTCCATGCCAGGACACATTTTGCTTCCCTGCAGCGAGAAGCAACTCGGCATCGATATTGTGGGAATGGACGCTCTTTCTGCGAGAGTTGCGGCGAGGGACGGGGTAGTGGGTATCCCGAGGACGGCGACGGGAGTTGATACCATGATCATCGCGAGGAGGGATGTGCGGGTTGATGGACGCATGAACGGGCAGCAAGGCAACGTAGGGATGAAAGAGGATGGAGGAGAAGGAGGGAAGTAAGTTGTTGTCTGTCTGTGGGAAAGAAGAGAAGGAAATGGTGGGGTGGAGGAAAGGACAGACACCATATGGGCCCCGGCCATCGAGACTCCAAGCAACGGCCGACCCACCCGCCACAACGCGTTCCTTCGTTCTATCACACATATAGCACGATTCAATTTGGATACCCACAATCCATCAAGTCATGATAGTATAATCACTTTCATTCAGGCGGGCGACACCGACGCTGTTAGTTATTCGAGGAGGTTTGAGTTGGACGTTTATGCACCATCCTTTCAAATCCGCCAAAAACTGTGCCGGCATGCTCTTGTTTTTTTGTTCTGGTAAAGTTCCAAAAATCAAAGGCGCCCTGAACAAGAAAATGAAACCGCCGTCTTGAACATTGTGGATCGCGGTTGTTGAACCGAGACTCCACCAACCGCAATTCGACGATCAAAGTGGTTACGTCTCTAACTCCAACGAGGTTTGCACTGGTGTGGCTCTACTGCGCGCGCAGCAGGGAACCAGAACCGATTTGTTACTTGTTCTGAATAGCCTCCGTGTAGTCAACGGATCCATAGCAATCCCAAAGTAAATTGTGACCGCTCTATGGCGACTGGACTGCACTTGGCGAAACCTTTAAGAAGGGACGTCCTTCAGACACATACATGTCACATAAAATTCGATTTGGTTCTCCGTAGATTGCTCACGAATAGAATTTTCACTTTGGAAAACGCGGGGAATGACCATGTCGGCTGCTGGATGAGGAGTCCATGGAGGGTTGCTTCCAATTTGCTTCGACAACTCACCCATATCTTTTGGTCCTTTTTTGTAGACTTCACCAAGGTCAAAGAAACCCTAAACAAAAAAAGAAGGGACCAAGCTATGAATTGGTCGGAACGTTCGAAATGAATCCCCTCCAAATAGAATTCAGATGATCAAGGGCGTTACATCGCCGCTCCAAAGATATTCTGTCCTGTTGCTCTGCTGTACGCGCGTAGTAGTAATTTCGGCCTGCAATGATGAGCGACTGCACAAAAAGTAAATCACAACACGTGACCCACCAGATGAATTGTAACTGCGCTTCTTTCACAGCAAACAATTCAGATTCCTACAGTGCCACGAGTGCCTTTGCGACAGACAAAGATGTGACGGCTCCAGCTTTCAAACATCTCATTAGGTGCGCCGCTCTGTTGCCCGCGCGCACTGTTAATTCAAGGCGGGATGGGCTCTTCCAAAACAATAAAGCGTTGGGCAAAAGAGACTGCGCCGTTTGGTTAGACGCGAAACTGTCGACTCGACAGCATTTGGCAACACCCTCAACAAGTCGTTCGGACAGGGATCACATCAATAAGTGATGTCGACCGGATACACAATCCGTAGAGATCGTTGGTTGTTAATGTCGACTTTTTTTCCCTGCCTGGCATGAGCGAACCGCCAAAAAAAGGCTGCCACATTGCTCGTCGCCACGGATTCACGATGACAGATCCGGCCATCATGGCCTGGTGCACCACGTTTGATATGTTTATCACGTATTTCCTAATATCCCATTTCCAGCTGCTGAACCGACAGACAGCCAACCCTGCAAAATGAAGTATCAAGAGCGCAGTATACATCCGTTTCATTACAAGCCGGTTAATGAGTGACATAGATGGCGGCAGCAAGCCAGAAGTCACCTCCACGTTCTGGCAGACTTGAACTCCCACGATGCATCTCTTTTTTGTGGTGACCAGGACGAAAAAAGAATTCATGGGACTTCTCATCTCCAGCGAAAGAGGGTTGGACGCCCTCACTGCGCAGTACGGAGATCGCGGCCATTCGCAGTATAATCCGTTTCATTTGAAGTTGGTAAGCGTGATGTAAATGCAGAGGGAAGCAAGAAGCCAATGGTACATCATTTTTTGTTGCCGCCGCGACGAAAAAAGTTTTATGAGTTTTTCTACCCCCCAGGCGAAGGGAGGTTTGGATACCCTCACTGCGCAGTACGTCGTCGCCATCCTCTTTTCGCAGGACAATCCGTTTCATTTCAAGCCGGGGTACGGATGACATAGACGGCGGAAGGAAGCCAGAACGTGCGGCCGGGCCCCTTAAGGCGTTCTGCCCGTTGTGCCGCCGCGATAACCTTTAGGAAGCAAACAAGCGTCTTAATATAGTAGCAGGTTGTTCACCTTGGGTCGTGCAAAACTTTAGACTCCACTCTCAAACGGAACTTGGAGTGACGCTTAGATTCGTTTCACATCGGGGTAGTTGTTGAGGAATCGATTGAAAGCAAGCGAAGCGAGGTTTGGATACCCTCACTGCGCAGTTTTGGACAGGCGCTACGAATTTTTTTTGTCCTAAGACAAAAGAGTTAAGGACTTGTGCATTTTCATCGGTGGTAGTCTTTTGAACTCCTCGGTTACCAACAGCTGAACTTGGACTGCCAAGTAAGCGCATTTGACAGGTTCGGCCAGTTGTTCAAGCATTGAAAGCGAGCGAAGGGAGGTTTGGATACCCTCTCTGCGTAGTGCGCATGTTGTTGCAGTTGTTTTTTTGCTGCTCGGCCCAACAGGACGAACGACAATTGTATTTTGTGCGCGAGGTAGTCTTGAGAACGTCTCAATGATTAATTGCAGAAAAAAAGAATTACCAAGAGCCAGATGCAAGGTCATCGCCGTCTTGTACGGGTATGTCCTGCTCGGGGAATTCCTTTTCGCAGGATCCACCTTTATTGATGGGGAGACCGAACGCATTCTCGTGAGTTGCTGCACAGTCTTGCCAAACCGTGGGGATGCGAAATAGAAGATGCACACGAAGGTGTGTGACCAGAAGAAAGTATCCGGTATAGGCCATTAAAATGATCCGACGCCCGGCTTTCTCATTTCTCTTGACGACAATGTCAAAGAAAAATTGAGGGCGTCAGGAACTTTCTCGAAACGGGCAACAGTATTACAATATTACTGCTTGCGCGTCGGAAGACCATTCCTCCAAAACATTGCCGGCCGCTTTTGAACTTGAGGTCGTTGAAATCACGCAGTTCAAATGAAATTGTCCGAAACCGTCCCCCTCGCCCAAAGGTTGGGCAGGCGCGGAGTATGTCAAACGACGCTCACCCACCCAATAGAACCAAGGGATATCTCAATACCGATTCTGGTCACTGAAACCTCAAAGAGCGGGAACGGCTCTGATCCATCGAGTCCATCCCCATAATCCCGGCCATTACAACTTTTTTTGGCTGCGCAGAACGGAAAAAAAGGGCAAGCGCCCGCAGAACCAAAGGCTCCTCGCACGCGGTATGGTACCGCGTAAGGATGGCGTTTCTTTCCGTTTCGTTTTGGGTACAATGTATTCGGTGTAGATTAAATGGAGTTTATGAGAAACGTCAACGGTTAGAGTTGAGGGATGGAAATGTGGGATGCGGGCACCATCACAAGGTGGGATCACATTCGTTCTAACTCTCCGATACATGTTGACCCACTAAATGGGGATGCAAATGATCGTCTTCTTTAAATATGCACCAACCACTTTCATATTTTTTGTGTCCATCAGACGGACCGACGCGTATGTGGATACATGGATACGCTCGTAAGGAGGAAAACATACAGCGATCACGTTCTGACTTCCGGCAGTTTTACTTGCCAATGCTAATGTTCATCGACAAAACAAAAAAAGTCTTCCCTTCTCAGCCAAAGCGGGGTCCAGAACTTCATGTTCCTGAACCACGGTCGTAGTCAGGCTTAATATCAATGGAAGAGTTCGTTATAGTGCAAAGTCGTAGTGCGCGGGACGAGCCAAAGGGGGCATTCGGATGTATGCGATTCACGCTATGGGGTTGCATGTGCGAAGACGTTCATCCAGCATCTGCAGTTCCGGGATTGCTGGGGAAGAACACAACGTTAGCGTGAAATGGGATAATGTAGATCCATCCTCTGTCGAAGCCGTCATTTGCAGCTCGGTGCAGTGTGGCGATGACTTTCTGGATACCGCTCCTGTGTGTGGAGTTGGGGTGCAGATCACATCAATTCCCATGACCAATTCATTCTTCCCTTTTTTTTGTTGAGGCATTTCCAGTTCATGATATGGACCAAAACGGATTTGTCAGTAGTTGCATCCGACCTATTTGTATTTGATTGGGCAGGCATTGTTTTTGAGTCCACCTCTTACTGTTCTTCAGATGAGCGAGGAATTCGCGCCGCAAAAAAAAGAGAACTGTACGGAGAAGGGAGGTCCTATGTAACAGGTTGTGGACCCCCACAACGTGCTAACCGCAGGACACTGTAATCTGTTGGCAGCAGGTACAGTGGAATGGTAATAACAGATACAAACTGTCCCCATACGAAAAAAGAGGAACGGCGGTCTGCAAAATGGATATGGAATTCCCGTCTTCAGCGGCAAGGTAGTGAGACCGCAGGTAAACATTGCAATGGTTGGGGGATTTTAATTTTTCACATCATGACATTTGATCAACCACCTTCACCTTGTGTCTCGCAAAACTGCATACTGCTCTCTCAAACGGAGCTTGAGTGACGATTGGACGCGTCTCATCGGTTCGGGCAGTTGTTGAGAAATCGAGAGCAAGCGAAGGGAGGCTTGGATACCCTCACTGCGGCAGTTAAGCTTCCAATGGCGCAACCCGTTTTTTTGGTGCACGGCCCAACAGGACGAACGAGCTTCAGTTTCAGAAAACAGCGCGACGGCCGACGAGAGGCGGTTCGTCCAGAATATTTGCTTTTGTGGAATTTCCAAAGGCGCGAAGAATCCCTGAACAAGAAGATGCCCACCAGCCGGCAGAAAGATAGAAATTGACAAAATGAAACCCTTGCCTCATCATTTTGGATACCATGTTGTTGAACCCCTTTACACGCTGTGAGGGTCTAGTATCTGAGCGCGCAAACCGAATAGCAACGTCGCATCATGCAGAGCATTATGGCCCGTAGCTGAGCAACGTTACTGGGGCAAGGAGCCTTTTTTGCGCTTCGACAGGTTGTCGGGTATTTTGCGCATTTTCGCCAAATGGCTCGGATGAGTCGTGGGACAGCTATTTCCTTGCTTTTTTTTTGTGCGTCTTGCATCGTACCTTCAAACAACCTTGTTCAGTTTACATAGGTCCATGATGTGAATTACTCCCGTGGATTCTTGCTTCCTACGAATTTGTGTTCAATGTGGGGTTTGTTGTCCCGTAAACCTTTTTTCTTGCCAAGACTGCTAAGAAACCGCCCACTGCATACTGCCATGCATTCTGCATAATCTGTGTTATGTGGCAATACTCGCCGGTTCATGGAAAAGTGGAGTGATTGATGGGTATCCAATCCCAAATCTCCGTACGTGTACGCTTGGTGATTTTTTTTGACTTTAGGCCAGGAAGTTTGACGGAATGGACACAATTCAGGTGGACCTGCGTCCGAGCTTAGTTTTCTGGACCGAACATAAATATTAAGGGGACACGCAACGGGGTAACCGGCACAGGACGAGTGCGGTCCTCAGACATGGCGTTGGCTTCGGCTTCGAATGGAGCTGATGGTCGAAATAATATACTCTTTCCTGTTTTTTTTGCCACCGCCGTGGTTTGGTGTTTTGCGGCCTCGTATAGCAGTCATAGCGGGTCCACCCATGTCATATCTTAGATGTTTGGCCACGCCTCAGGCACCGGAACTTCGTTCTTCGCATTTTGCTAGCGTAGCCCGCCCAAGAAAGGAGGAAAAAAACCAAGGCGTTGCACTGCAAATGTGGACCTTGAACCTTTGCGACTACAGGAAACCATATCCCATTGCCATGGCATTTATTTGCTCTAAGCTGCCGCACCTACCGTACGGCAGCGTAAAGAGAGCGGTTTCACGGATTGGGGTTGGCCGCATAAACTTCACACGGGTGTGGTAAACATTGCATGCTCGATCCCGTCTGTCGCCCTCTATGAAATTTCTTTTTTTCCCGTGTGGCCGCGTGGTAGATGTCCAATCAGTGACTACCAAAATAACCTGGAGTATCCACTCGATGGGACGCAAGTCTGATACTGACTTCAGAAACTCAGGTTATAGAAAGGGTAATAAACGGAGAATTTCACAATACAATCGTTCCAACTTTGTTATTTCGGTTGGATTGGGGCCAAGGCCCAAAATCCTGGTAGCGGTGGTGGCTGCTCGTCCACATGTCATAACATTCACCCTCTTGACACGTCCCTCAGGGTCCCACGCGCAGTCTCACCTATTTCATCTATTCTTTCCATGCATCTCCCCACCCTGTTCAGTTGTCCCTGTCTACCTTTTCACACCTCACGCGCTAAAAACGCTTCTCAGAACGGCGCACCACCAGGCAACGAAGAGCAGGAAATGGAGACAAGGGAAAAACTGTCCGAATGTGGGAGCGCCGCGCGGTACGCAGTCGGGCTCTTTCGCGATTGTGCCTGGCGACGTCAAAATTGAATGTCCATTCCGCACATACATTATGACAGGGAGGGTTTGGCAGACCCAACCAGCAGTAGCCGGTGCACCCAACCAAAATTCATTGTGACGGAAGAGGAGTTCGCTGACGACTGCTTGGAAATTCTGCCATCCGGGTACACAGAGTCACAAAACCCATCGGAGACGTTTCTGCTCCCGTTTATTCGGAGGCAAAACGGCACAGTTCGACCTAAGAGTGGGTGTACTGGTCCCAGCCAGGTCTGGCTCAAACACCACTGTCCAGGCTGCTTGTGCGAGACACACCTCCTCCTTTTCATGAAATACTTTGATCCGGCGAGGAAAAGTCTCCATTTCATGGGCTCAGTACACTTGCCCCCAGAGACAGCCTTTCTATCACTCGTTCCTGAGCTTCGCAAGAGAGCGAATCTTCCTGAAAGTTGCCAGCTGCGGCTTTGGGATTTCATTACCTCGACGAGGATAGATGAGATCAACGTGAACCGCATACCCAAAGACCGCGACTACTTGACCGGCGACATTATCATTTACCAGAAGGCGTCCGACACCCTCGTCCCTCCCGGCGCCTTTCCAGAATACGAAGCACCTCCCATCCCCATTGCACCGGCAAAAGACGACGACTACATACGCAAATTATGGCAAACGGGCAAATTAAGCGACTGCACCATCGTATGCGCCAGCGACCAAACAGAGTTCCCCGCCCACCGCGTCATCCTTTGCCGCCCCGCATACTTTGATCGTGCACTCCTCTCCACCTTTTCCGAAGCTGGGGAGCCGCAAACACGGTTCACCCTTCCGGAACAGTTCACATCATCTGCAGTCGCGGTGGCCCTCCGGTACATTTACGAAGGCGACACGGCTCTCACATCCGCCCCGCTCACGGTCCTCGTCGACGTCCTCCCGTTAGCAGACTTTCTGAGCCACGACACCCTCCTCCACTCCTGCAAACCCCTCATCAGGTTCACCTCCCACCCTGACATACCCCTCGCCTTACGTGTGTTGCAAATCAGCACGGATGTACCGGCGCGTGCGGACTTGAAAAAGCGGGTTTTGGCGCATTTGGTTAATCATTTTCAGGCTGTGATGAGGTGGTGGAGTTTATGCAGGTGCATAGGGAAGCGTATCGGGAGTTTGTCGAGGCTGTGGATGGGCTTATTAGGATTAGGAGTGGAGGGGGGGAGGGTGTGTGTGGCGACGTGGTGGGTGGTCAGTGATCATTTGCAGGCGGTTTTGCGTGGGCTTGAAACCTTGCGGAATGCGGCACCATGAAGCGAAAACGTGAGTGAAGCGAAACAGCGTGTAAAATCTACGATGTTGGAGGGTGAAAGCGCAGCAGCAAAAGCCCGTTTTCAGCTTTTCAGTGAGCAAAATGTCATAATGTGCGAAAATAAAATCCGCTGAACCTTGCATTTCTGTTCGTGATTTTTTCCTTATCATGCCCCTGAAGACACGACTCGATGAACGTCATTCCGTCCCTTTCCGAAGACAGATAATTTGATGTTTGGCCAGAACTTTCATAACCTATTACTCTTCCAATGCAACTCGCCGCAACAGATTATCCTGCGTGGGTTGTGGGATAAGGGATAACACACGTAAGACTACCCGCTCTGGAACGCCTACGTTTTTCTGCAGTATACTTTTGTCGTGGTGCGAATTCCTCACGCATTTGAAGACCGCAAGGCGTAGACTCAAAACGTGCCCGTGCATTTATGGCCTTGTTGATTCAGCGCTCCATGTGACGCGTGCGCAGTCCGATACGAAGTAGTCGGAAATTCCAACTCTTGTCCCCTCTCCCACTAAGCCCTGGCATTTCAAAGATGCGACCCTTTCTATTCTTTTTGCACGCTCAGATGCGGGGTCAACATGGTATTCAAAATGATAAAGCCGGCGGATTCTCCGCACAAATACCCAAATTCCCTCGCCCGCCTCCCTTCGTCTATCTCCACAGTACCCAAGCTCCGGCCTGGACAATCTATGGAGTCTCCTTAAACCCCGGCTCCATTCTTGATGACGGTGCGGCCAAAAAAATGTGAACCCCTTTAACTCGGATGTTTCACAAGGAAACAGCTGAAAGAGTACTTTTTCATGAGGTTGACTCCTTATCTGTGTCAAGTCAATTACAGTCCCTTCGCTAGAATTCCCGTACCACAGTTCTCAGCGCTTGTTGGGCGCATCGTTTAAAGCCGATGTATGCGCACTCAAAGGGCGTTTGGATCCACTCATGCCGCTTGCATACTTCATGACTGTTAACTTGAATGCCCCGTAAAATAGCAGTACTCTAACGATCTTACCCTGTTTGCATCATCAGTACTCATGAGACCGTTTGGAGTCTCTACCCCGTTTGGAGCACCGTTCCTCTCGTTACTTGACATGTCCAAAGGCTGTGCGGTATCCGTAATGTTGGCCACACTACGTTCATCATGATCTCCATCCGTGTCTTCCTCATCATCTTCCTCATCGTCTTCTTCATCGTCTTCTTCATCTTCTTCACCTTCGTCATCTTCTTCGTCTTCATCAACGTCGTCTGATGCAACGGTCCACACTCTTTTCCGGAGCAGCTTCACGTAGTTGCACAGGTCAGGGTTTGCTGGAATGGTATACTTCTTCAACCAGGCTTCCAAGTGCTTCGGAGCACGCCTAAGGAATTTGCGCTCGTATCTAACAGTCATCGCATCATCCCGTCGTTCGATTTTTGCACACGCAAATAGTAGGGCAGCCTTCACGTCCGTTGTTTTGGCGCAACCGGTATTGTTAGGATCGAACCGGAGCGTTTGCAGCTTCTTCTTGAGTGTCTCCGCCCTGAAACGCTTCTTATTTCGAAGACACTTGATGATTGCAGTCGGAACTTTTGTTTTCAAAATCTTCGGATGGTAGGAACCAGATGGCACTGGGGTGGCTTCAATGTACGCCTGAGCCGCTCTGGCATCAACGTCAGGTACGGAGTCGGTGGGATCCGTGCGCCTTGAGATGGATGTGCGTGGTTCGTGGGTACCAGAAATTACCGCGTCCGGCTCAGAGCGATGGGCGTCTGTGGATGGTGGTGGGGACAATGGCGCTTCTGGCAAGTCTGGCATGATTCCATCATCGCCGCTGTTAGAAGGTGATGGTGACATTGCTGATGGGGAACTCTCGAGCGCCAAATCGTCACTGGCAAGAGGGGGCGAATGCGGGATACCGAAATGGGAACCATTTGTAGCTGTACCCTGAAAGGAAGCAAGCGTTATGTCCATCTGGCACGTTCCAGAAAATTGCACGCGAAACGGTACTTACTGTATGATGGGAAGTGCTGCTGCCGCCAGCTGGATGGCTCCCGTATGAGGCTGGACGACGCATTCGGTCCTTACAGCCAAGAGGTTTTGACTTATCTGTTTGTGATGTCAGTTCAAATCAGTGAGACCCTTTTTCCATTAGGCAGCTCTTACTCTTCTTAATATTCCAGGGATACCAATAAGCCTCCAGCATTCGTGTCTCCGCGATTTGAGCAACCGTTTTGCTGAAAGATTTCACCCATCGTACCCATATTTCTGTCCCCGGAATGCATTCTTCTTCCATAAGTATGCGGATGCGGGTATGAGCTTGCATTCCATCCCCAGACGCTCTCTAGAATGGGTCTGGGTGAGAGATTGGCCATTGGAATGGATGCAACCTTTCAAACCATACGTCTTTGAATTCATATGGGTCACCCGCATGCTGCTCGAGCCTCTTCCGGAGGTCCATCGTCTCGCCGACATACACAATACAACGTTCCATCCCCGGTTTTTTCACGGCAAACTCATACAGTGCGGACAGTCCGTGAATATTGTCTAGTTGTGCTACCATTCTCACTGGTACCTTGTTGGGGCGCTCTCTCAGACATATCCACGGGGTCCAATCATTGTATCTGTCGCCATTTTCATTAATGAGCTGGTCGAACACTATGGCAGCCTCGATATACTCGTCGAGCATCGTTCTGATTTGGGGGCGGGAGGTGCGTGCTGCGAACGTCCCGCTTTTGTAGCGAATATGGTCATGAATGGATTTGTCGCATTTGATCGCATTGAAAAAACGATGCCGTCCAAATACGTTTGATCAATGAAGCGAACCATGAATGCATTTTTCGCATTTGATCGTGTTCATTGCGATGCATTGCGCGGGAAACATTTGCATTGCGCGAACATTCATACCCCCCAAATACCGCGTATTCAAAATGATGACCTTGTTTTCTTTACAAGTACACATTATACCCTTCGAATCACGGTGCCCTGATTAATTGCTTTCCATCTAATGCTTTGCTTTGGCGAGTGATGGTTCCAAATAACGCGTATTTCAACAACGCACCGTCTTCAGACGCCAACACACCATCTTTAGACAACGCAGACAAACCGACGCGACGTCTTCAAACAACCCAATGCAACATCTCAGCAGTGCAACGCAACATATTCAAACAAAGTTGAACTTTTCGGATCTTTTGCGACGGTCACCACAACCGCAGACCTTCACTACCAAAGCCGTTGCAGATGTAGCAATATCACGCCTACTTTGTATTGACCGTTGTCAAGTCCGATTCCTACTGTCCCTGGCGTCTACACGCTTCCCTTCACAACCGTGGCCCAAATTTTGCCATCAAAAATGTCGGTCCCGCACACACCTGAAGGATGCCGTTCAAATATGATTGATCAATGAATCATGCACACTGAAAACAATGCCAACCGAATATGTGAAACCAACCAGGCGCGGGCAACTTTTTAACTCCGTGACATCAATATTGATCTGAAGTATACGCAATTGAGATTTCCCTATTTCATTTCAATAGTATTCGAATGACTATTCCCCAGTATATCGTTCATTCCCTAAGAGTGTATTCACCAAAAATCACTAATGATGCCGTGCCGTGCCGTATCGAGTACATTCACGCGTCTGCCCGACACCCGACCTCATTACAGTTCACCCAACCGCATCTTTACATCCAGTAAAACCCTCAGACATGTAGGGTCCTCCGCCACCTCTTTCCATATCTCACATTCCACGACTGTCGGCCACATCTGCGAAAGTAGTCTCACACATTGAGGAATGGATTCAGACAAGTCTGGTATGTCTTTCACCCGTCGAACGAGTTGGAGGATATTATTTGGGTGTCGCATTGTATGGACATTGAAGAAGATCTCGGCCCTGATGTAGGGTAAAAAAGCTGGGATTTGGAAGCGATCTGCCGCGCTGTAACGGCTGTGTTACTACATAGGTGGTGCTCTGTCGCGCTTGTCTTCAACCGAATGTGAACGCACCGATAAAGATCGACAAGATCATCAAGAAGGTTGAGTGCCGTGTCTTTTTCATCCCTCTCCATCACCGCTCTCCCAGTGTAAATGAATTGCAGAATCCATTTGAACACGTCCTTCTTGATGTCCTGCATCTCAACCTTTCGCTCGACGGATTCCTTGAATGGAAGCGTTGTAATGTTGTTGAAGTACGGTCCAGCAGCGTTAGTATGAAGAGCTATTGCGTGGGCAGGAATGTCGTGTCCTTCAACAATAAATGTGAAGTCGGCCGTTTTCGCGTCGCCGAAGAGGTTGCTGAAGCCGGGCAAGGGGACGCGGAGGAGCGATAGGGCGTCATCAACTCCTTGGTGCAAGTAGACACCCGTCGTAGATGAAGTGCTGGGAACAGTGATCTCTTGCTCACATTTTTGCTCCTCGGATGCGTGGACAATCACTCCAAAAACTTTTGTTCCCTGCGACAAGTTCAGGCGCGAGGCGTCTTTGCCCGAAATTACCAACGTCCGGGGGGGTTTGTCACCACTTCCCACCCTCCGCCGCAGCAAGTCTGGTCCCGTCGCTTCCGCCCGCACAAATAGGTCATAGTCCACGTTCACCCAAACGCCATCTTTTGGTTGTAAGGCCAAAAGCATAACCGGGTCGTTGCTGTTGTCCCAGTTATGGCCGAAGCGGGAAATGAACTCCAAATACCACGCTTTGCCATTCGCCTTGAAACTAGCGCATATTTTTTGTTTGTGGCCGTAGGCTTTGGCATTTACGTCCACCGACCGGTGAAAAACAACTGGGTCTGGGTCTGTGTTGGCCTTCAAGGTAGGAGTAACGGCGTCGTGAGCTTTGGGGGCAATCATGGCAATGGATGTGTGTGGGAAGATCCGGAGTCGATTGGCTGGCTCTAGTTTCAGCCAATCACACGGTGGGGGCGCAGCCACCAATCCTTGCAGGCCTCCTCCGCATCTCATCTCTGCTTTGTTTTCTTCCATCAAGTTTTTCCATTGTTTGCCCAACGGAAGCCTTCCTCTCCATCCCAATACCGCAATGACAACGCAGAAGACGACGCTGTACGCTTCGGGATTCCCGCCCGACATGCCGGCGCGACACCTCGCTTACCACTTTGAACGGTTCGTATCGCTTTCCCTCGACGTTTCCCACGCTCCACGAGCCTGCCTCGCCGCAAATTCGCACTTCTGGACGGACGAGTCTTGTCGAAAGTTGCGCGAGTCCGCTGTAAATACACCGAACCGTTGTCACTCGACGAAGAAGCCCACATTCCGGCCTCCCCGAATCCGAACCTCAATCATCTCGTGTCCTAACCGCGCGATCTTGTTCTTGTTTTCAGATATGGTCCATTGATTCGTTGCGATATTCCGAGGCCGAGAGAGTCCAGAAATGTGTATGGTTCGTGTACTGTTCCGTTTTGATTTCTATTTTCCTTACTTTCTTTGAAGACTCACGTGGAAACGGTCTTTCAGCATTTGTGGAATATGAGTACTCTCGTGATGCACAAGACGCATATGAATATCTTCACAAGAAACGCATTGAAGGTTATGTGCTCCGGGTTGAGGTCAGTTTGAGCAAGATCTTATCCGGGGAAACTTCCGTTTCTGTATCTCAAGCGCTTCCCCTTCTTGCAGTGGGCCCGCACTACGTTCCGCCCCCGCTCCCCGCCGCGGCGTCGCGACCCGCGCGGTCCTTCCCCGCACTCTCGAGGCCGGCACGCGGAACGTTCTCCACCACCTCGTGCACGCTCGCGCAGTCCTCACCGATCCAGCCGCGCGGAAAAGCAAGAACACACAGGTCGTTCCCCTCACCGATCCAGCCGCTCGGAAAAGCAAGAACACACAGATCGTTCCCCGCACTCTCGGGGCCAGAACGCGGAACGTTCTCCACCACCTCGTGAACGCCCGCGCAGTCCTCACCGATCCCGCCGCCCGGAAAAGGAAGAACACGCACGGCACGATGAAAGACACAGACGGGATGGGGATCGTTACCTTCCCGATACCGATTATCACCGCCGGCGCTCGGGAGGTGATGATGTTACGGTTCATGAACGTGAACGGACTCAGGGCCGTGCTGGTGGTGGTGATGATGTTACAGTTCATGAACGCGAACAAACTCAGGGCCGTGCCGCCGCTGGTGGTGGTGATGACGAAAGGACTGCACCGAGTGCAAACGGCGCTGGTACCGGCAGGCCTTTCTCACCGGGTATCGACACATGGTAATGAACTCGGCCTACTTGATAGGTTTGGGATTTCGGTTTGCGGTGTTGTTGAGTGAACTCTCTGCTGGTCGTGAATTTGGGATGAAGTTGTGTGGGGTCAAAATGTGGTCGAGTGGTTAAAAGAGTGACAGGATCAGATTGAATATCTAGTTTGTTTGATGCGACCCAGTGGCCCCCATTCTTCTCTTTGCAAGGAAAAAACAATATATTTCAAATTTGAAAGCTAAAGATATTATCCGTCCATCATCATCACTGACGTGCAAATTCCCAAAGAAGGTTTTCTTCCGTCGCTAACATTCGCATATGTATGAGAGTCAAGTCATCCATCCTATCCTTCTCCGTCTCCTTCCTCTTTTCAAAATTCGTTCCCAGGAGATGGCGGGCGATCCACGACCAGCAACTCTCCCATCTCCTTATCCACCCCCTCCTCCATGACCTCGTCGTCACTGCCGACACGAGAGGATACGTCGGACCAGCTGTCACCCAAAGCGGATGATGCTTCTGAGAGGGAGAGGTCGGAGAGGGATGCGTCCTCGTCGGACGTTTCGGAAGGTGGGAGGGATGGGAG
>JADGKA010000734.1:0-15203 GCA_027604605.1 Borealophlyctis nickersoniae
TTCCCCTCCCACCTCTCCCCCGCCACCGCATAATTTTCCAGGATGTATATCGCCAAGCGAATGCAACTGTCGTCTTGCCGAGGACCAGTGTAACGAGCGTCACCGGCCTTTGTAGACGCAATGATACCAAATGGTTGACTGTCGACTTCTCACCCGTCCCCGTGCAGTACGCGGGAAAAAGAGGGGATGAGAACGGCGAGGGAAACGGACGCGGTGGTGCAAAAGGAAGAGACGGATGGTAATCGCAGGTTGCGTGACCGGTGCGGGTTGACCGGTCGATTGTGCAGGTGGTGGTGTGGTGTAGGCGCTGGTGGTGCAGGGGCAGGTGTTTGTCTTCTCTCCGACTGACAGGAGTCCCGCTCCGGTCCTGGACGCTGGGCGATATTCACACGCCTGTGTGTCCCCTTGGCTCGTGGCAGTCACAATTCACACCTCCACCAGTCGTTCCCCCTCAAACCCAGTAGTTGTCCCTCCTTCACAACACTCACAATTCATACCCCCTCCTCTCGGTCCGGACGCTGGGCCATATTCGTACGTTTCGAAAATAGTAGGCACATGAACGAAGCATCAACCACTTTCAGTTTTGAACAAACGCTACGGTCAAATCTGCAATTTCCCCTCTCTTTCTCGCCCTCCACCACCATATCTTTTTGCAGGATGTATCGCCCGAAAACCGCCACTGCATTTCACACATCAAAGCAAATAATTTTTTTCGATCCACGATGTCGAGCATCAACCGCCTCCAGCTTTGGTTCCGCACCCGAAGTGCCAACCTCCACTTCCCGTTTCTTCCCATCCGCGTTATGGCAGCGTTCCTCGGCGGGGATGAGAGCCGCGTTTGCCCCAGCTGCCAATAACGTTTCAACGGCTTTTGAATTTCCATCCTTCCACGCAGTGGTCAGGAGATCGTCAAGGTCCTCCTGTTGGCACAGAGGTAGAAATTCTTCAAACAGGGCGAAGTAGGCAGGCTTCATAGACTTTTCGACCATTGAGTAACGGGGTTCTGCGCCAGCATCCATAAGCAGGGAGAAAATGGCCATACTTGGCTGCGCAACACCCATTTCCTTTTGCGCATCCATATTTTTAAACACATGCCAGATCGAGAATGTGGGGTCTGCCCCACAATCCAGCAGCAGTTTGACCATGTCTTCCTTGCCTTTCACGATCGCTAGACGCAATGCCGCCTCACGGAAGGCATTTATGTCTGCTCCTGCTTCGATCTGTTCCCTGATGCGGATCTGATCCCCCCTCACGACACCTTGAATTAAACCGTACTCCTTTCCCAACTCTGAGGAAAATTCCTCCGCGCCAAATAGGAACTCCACAACGTCCCACCACTGCCAGCCGAAAGCCTCCTCTATGTGAGGGACCACGGCAACAATGTCTGCACCCCCTCGGATGAGGACCTTGATGGTGGGCAGTGCATCTTTATCACGTATACATTCGCTGTAGAATACGTTCCTCAATGCCTCAGTTGCCCCGGGGAACGCTTCCAATCCCATATCCAGAAGCAATCCCAGCACCTCGAACAACCCACGTTCCGCGGCAAGGTCAACGTCATCTTCGCCAACGGAGCGCATATCGGCGCCGGATGTGAGCAAAAACTGGATGCATTTCGTCTGACCACGCACCACCCCTTCTGCTAGCAAACAACCAAAATCCTGAAGCCCACATTCTTCCACCAAATACACGACGGAGCGAAAGTCGGGGTACCAGTCGCCGAACCAGCCAATTTGGTCCAAATCAAAAGCTCCCAATATGCTAACACCGGCAGCCGCTATGGCTCGTGTTACGTTCAAATGCCCTTCAACGAGTGACCATTTGAGTATGCAGCCGTCTTTGGGCAACGGATCCGCTCCCAAGCCAACCAGGGCGGTGTAAATCTTTTCGGTGACCTCCGGTGGGATTTTTTCATATCTTATCCCAGTGACGGCAGCGGAACCGAGGCTTCTCCAATAGAAGGTTGCTTCGACCTTCACGAGATCCTCCATTGTAATGAGCCACCCGACGAAGCGATTCAGGCGACGCATGCGGGCAGCACAGGTTGGAGTGCTGCGTTGAACGACGAGACGCAAGAGTTCGTATGGGATAGCGGGAGAAGGTTTTGTTTGACTTTGGTCGGTGGGTGCCATTTTGAAAGGTTGGTGTTGTTGACACGAGTCGACAGGCCCGTTGCTTTCTGTAGCGGGGATTCAAAGGCCACGTGGTATGCACGAGCGGTGAGGATAAGACGGAGATAGTCGGGTAGGGACTCGTGTGGGATGGATGCGTCCCGGACTCCTTTGTGTGTGTTTGGGAACCAGGATGCCGACTGTGGGTGTTGGTTTCCTACGAGCCTTGTCGGCAATTCGACGGATGGGAAAATGTTTGCGTGAGACAAAAACCCAGACGCAACAAGTCGCGTTCATCAAATTACGCGCAGGAGGAAACCCGGGTCTAATGCGCAGTCAGTGATTGATGTAACCAACAAAAAATGCGCCCTGGCCCATTAACTGTGCACCAAACCTATGGTGGATGCTAGGTCAATCTCTCCCATCGAGATACCCTGTCTGTCCTCAGTCTTCTGGGTCCAATTTTAGTCGCAAGTGTTCATGGATTACGGCTGCATCGGTCTCATGGTTCTTGCCGTCATTACTGCCCCACCACGTCCAGATTTCGAAACAAATTCTATTGGCTCATTCCTCACAACATGCGCACACTCTCATCCTTTTTAAAACGTCGTCCTGCAAGCTCGGTGGAATCCCGCCCCGCAAACCCCATCTCCAAAACAATTGACTTACGAAGAGATGCGGGACAATGCCCTGGCAAAACTACAGAAAGAAAGAAAAAGTCGATGGGTATACACTTACGTAGTGTCCAACGCAAATTTCCTGTATGATGAACAGGAAATCTATCTACGCCAAATGTGGGAGCGCAAAATTCGCGAGAGGGATGAGGCCAGCAGCTGCTGCTGCTGCTGCGGCTGGTCACAAAACTAACGAGGGCAATGGCTGTTCTCATGTTTGTCGGGACTGTGGGGTAGCCTATAAATCATTCGATGAGCCGCCTTGTTATATGTAGTCCTTTTTGTTCACATAAAAGTGTGTAGTAATGAAGGTTCCCGATGGCATATCTCGCGCACATAACGGGTGGCGACGCGCTTCAAACCAATGCGGTTTCAGCAATGGAAGAGTCCTCCACACGTACAAACACTACTACTACCACGACGACGATCACTAGTATCATGATTACTGTACTGCGAAGACCGTATATTGAGCATAGGCGCTAAGATACTATCATTCCCTGTGGTATACTTTAAACCAGCCTGCTACTGGTGGGATGGAAACGAACACCCCTGCCTGCCCGCGCCGCCCTCGCCATGGAACAAGCGCAAACAGAGCTATGTGTTTGGTTGCGTCCGTCTTCTGCGGTGACATGCTGCGCGCGGATATCGGATACCCTGCATAACGGCGGGACAATCGGAAAGGGTGAACACATCAAAAACCCCCACAAATGTTGCATACGTCGCATTAGTGGGAGGACTTTGCAAACGTCGCAAATGTTTGTGGCGTTGAGGAAGATATCGACAAATATTAAAAAATAGGGTAATAGCCGCATAGATTAAGGGAGAGGATTGTGGATACGCAAACATCCGAGGGAGATACCCCGCAGATATTAAAAGAACAGGGAGGTAGCCGTAAATACGCGAACTTCTAAGGACATTTTGGCGGGGGCACACAATAACAGACCAAGGGACATCGTGTCTCCAAGCAGCGGGTGGTTCTAGCAAGCCGCTTTTGAGTCTTTTCGGTCAGCGCTTCCTCTTGTGCCTTCACGGCAGCCGTGAACGTGAGGAGCACGCCATAGGAATAGGATAAGCTAATCAGTAAACATTCCAGCCAACCTCTCTTGGATACCCAGGCCGCGCTTGGACCAAGCGAATCATTCATGCAACAGCGGACCCTGTTCCCCTCTTTCGTCATGCTTCTCCCACCATTGGCCCAAGCCCTTCAGACCCGCTGCGCCATTTTCCAGGAGGAAAGTATAAAGAGGGCAGCTCCCACAAAGCAAAATAACAGAACAACAGGCGAGTCTGAAGCCCTCACAGGTGGAAAGGCTCGCCGCGCCCGAAGGGTTAGTGGGATGTGATTGCCGGGGCGGTAGAATACTTTGGCGGCAAGAGACACTGGGAAGTGTTCTCTTTTTTTTTGGAAAGTGCTTCGGTCTGGTTGTCTTTTTTGCCTTCGGCGTTCCTCGTCAGGATAGACGCTCCTCCAAACAGATCACGAAGGTGATCACCCGCCTGCAATGCAGTCGACCAACCAAACAGCGCAACGACAAAGAACCACACTGACGTTTTGACCACACTGCAGAACTCCTTTAGAACCTTTGGGGTGGTGATCACTGAAATGCCGCCGTTTTGCTCGCGTTACGCGTCGCTTGAACTGCAAGGCATACTAGGATACCCGTACCAGTATGCGTTTGATGCCGTGCCAATACCTACTATACAGATGACCTGTCTTTCCTGTTTCCTGTTTTTGCCATCATTACTCTGTGCCCCCCTAACTCTTCAGTAACTCACGCAAAGCTCAATTGAGTAACTTGAGGCCAGTTTCGACAATTTCATTCAAATCACCATCCATAACCCTACAAGCACATCAGACCCTGCAATAAATACACCGTACTTTTGAGGATGCTTCCCTTCACAGTTTCGGCCCAACCATCTTCTCGGGCCGCACCAACTCATCAAACTCTGCCGCGCTCAAGTACCCCAACGCCTCCGCGGCCTCCTTCAACGTGGTCCCTTCCTTGTGCGCCTTCTTTGCCACCTTTGCCGCTTCTACTCATGTGAACCTCGTAAGAACAAATTTGGTAAAAAACACAAATCCAAGTTGCCAAACTCACTCTCATATCCAATCCTGGGATTCAACGCCGTCACAAGCATCAAACTCTTACCCACTAACTCCTTGATACGCTCTTCGTTTGGCACGATCCCCACCACGCAGTTTTTGGTGAAGGAGGTCGTAGCGGAGGCGAGGAGGGTGATGGAGTGGAGTAGGTTGCGGATCAGGACGGGTTTGAAGACGTTGAGCTGAACGTTAAGTATGTGAGCATGATGTGAAGGTGCTGTGAACCGACAAGGGTATGTGTACCTCAAAGTGACCGTTGGATCCCGCGACGGTGATGGCGACATGGTTGCCCATGACTTGGGCGCATACCATCGTGAGGGCTTCGCATTGGGTCGGGTTCACCTGAATTGCTTTTTGTCGGCCACGTATCCAAGACAATCAAGGTAGTCCGGGTGTGAGCAGAAGACGCACCTTTCCAGGCATGATCGATGACCCGGGTTCGTTCTCGGGAAGCGAGAGCTCGCCCAACCCGCATCGCGGTCCAGATCCTTGATGAAAAGATCTGAACATCAGCCAAAACTCTTTAGCAAGAACTTCAGAAGAAATGATCCCCACCGAGGAACCGAACATCGTTCGCAATCTTCATCAACGAGCACGCCAAAACATTCAGGGCTCCGCTGGCTTCCACAATAGCATCATGGGCCGCGAGGGCTTCAAACTGTACATCATGAAGGGTAAGTGACGTGACCGAGGTCTGGAACTACTCGAGATATCCGCACCTTGTTGGGAGCGGCAAAGAATGGTATCCCAGTCAGTTTGGTGATTTCTTCAGCCACTTTGACGTCAAATCCAACTCGAGTGTTTAATCCCTGTGTCAAAAAGAAATCCATTAGCACGCTAAACCCTCCATTGGCCTCGATCAATCCCCGACACTCACCGTTCCAACAGCCGTCCCTCCTTGAGCCAACACCCTCAGCCTGCTCAGCACCCCACGCACCCTCTGAATTCCATAATCCACCTGAGTCGCGTACCCCGAAAACTCTTGACCCAAAGTCAAGGGCACGGCGTCTTGAAGATGCGTGCGGCCGATTTTGATGATGTGTTGCCATTTTTTGGCGCAGTCGAGGAGCGTGTCGTGAAGGAGGGTGAGCGCCGGGATGAGCTGGGTTGTGATTTCCGTCACAGCCGAGACGTGCATCGCCGTTGGGAATCTGGACATGTTGGAATGACATGTTTTCAGACTTGCGGGCGCGGCAATCGTCTTTCTTAGCCCATCAAGCAGATCTTATGCAAACTCACGTGTCATTGCTGCTTTGGCTCATGTTCACGGTATCGTTGGGATGCACAGGCTTCATTTCGCCCCTCTTGAAGCCCAACATTTCGTTCGCCCTGTTGGCAATGACTTCGTTGACATTCATGTTTGTTTGGGTTCCCGAACCGGTCTGCCAGACGACGAGCGGAAAGTGGGATGAAAGAGCGCCTGAAATCACCTGTAACCAATGCAAATTGAGATTGTGTGGGCATTGAGAGCGTGCACTCAGCTCCTCGCCAGAAAAACATACCTCATCAGCGGCCTTTCCAATGGCATCAGCCAATTTGGGATCCAAACCGTACTTGACATTCACCCTCGCAGCGGCCTTTTTCAGGATTCCGAAAGCGCGAATCAGCGGTTGCGGCATGCGCTCCGTTGGGCCTCCAATGTCAAAATTTTGGAGGGACCTACATGGCCAGGAGGACTCCTATTTTAGTACCACACGACAGGAACCAAATTTACAATACGCAAAGCGGAGTCTCAATTAATTCCGCACCTTTGGGTCTGAGCGCCCCAGTACCGGTCCGCAGGAACACGTATTTCACCAAAGGTGTCATGCTCGATGCGGTATTCTTGTTGGTTCTGTGAGAGTAAGGAAAACAAACCAATGGATTGTAATGTATTGTAAGGATTTAATCAGTTCCATAACGCTTCCAGCCTGACATCCAAGGCCATCGTCGTGCACGGACGGCAGATTGACTGGACAAGTGGAGAACTGAGAATTGGCTTCCCGTTACCCCACAATTGCCGTTCCCCCCCCGACCCCCACCATCGAGCCATCTTACTCCGACCTTCCCAACGTTGGACCCAAGAGACAAGCACTTTCAATTCCCGCACCCGTCTCTCCACCTACCTACCTGCATTTGGAAGTTGGCTGGTAGGGTTTGTTTATTGGGGTTGGAATTGCAAGGACGGTGAGGAAGGCGAGATGGCGGGCAGGGCTCGGTGGCAGGCGCGTCATGCCGGCCAAATTCAAAGCCGCAGGTATCATCCACAGGCCTGAAATCTTCAAATCCTTCGTAGTCCACTCCTTCTTCATCACCGGTTGATATCAGAATGATGCAAGATTGTATCTAAAAGGGATGCATTTGGTTTCACGGCCATGGAGCTCGCTGAGTTGACGCGCCGTCTGAACTAGAACAAGGACAGCATTTGGGGATAACCGTGAGGGCGGATGGAGCAGGCGTGTGGCAATGGAAACCAAGTATAAAGTAGATAATACTTTCTATTCCAGTCACAGCAGGAAAGAAGGTATCGAAAAGTATAAAAAGAGAAAGTAAACAAGGGATAAATTACTACTCCCGATCCCCCGCTACGCTCCCACAGAAAGTCCCTTTCTAATCCCAAAATCCCCTCTAGTTTCGGCGCATATGGCGAGCCTTCTTGGCAACCTTGCTCAACCTAGACACGACTTCGTAAAGACCCTGCGGTAACGACGTGGTATGGTATGGGACGTTGTGTTTTTTGCACAGGGATTGGACGAGGGGTGCGACGCGCGGCAAGTTGTGGCGCGGAATGGTTGGGAACATGTGGTGTTCAATTTGGAAATTCAGACCACCAGTGAACCAGTTGTTGAAGGGCGTAGGTGTGACGTTACGGCCCGTTTCGATTGCCAGTTGATAGTAGTCCATATCTTTGGCCTCTTCTTTGGTGTAAATGGGCATGCCGTTCTGCAAAGAGCACACGGGTCAATATCATTCCTTCTGCCAAAATGACGACGTCACTGCAACAATCAGGAGAGGGACAGGACACTCACGTGGTTGACGGCAAACACGGCAGCAAGCAACAACCCGCACCCACATTGTGAGGCAAGAATCCAGAATACGGCGTAGAGCGGGTTCAAAAACGTGAAAGCAGCGCCCAGGTACCACGTGTAGTGCAAGGTAAGCAGAGCCAGCTCCGTAACCAATGAAGTGGGGAAAGCGTCAAAGCGCCTCCGACCTTTGACATTCCATAGAACGGATTGCACCGCCCAACCCAAACGCGCAAAGGAAAGGAGCGGGAAGAAAATAATGGGTTGGTAGTTGACCATGAACTTTGCGAGGGTGGCGTCATCGAAATCAGCGAATCCTTCAAGGGCGTGTTCGGTCCTACATATTGACGACGACGGTTAGCATTATCAAAAAAACCTCGACCCAACAAAGGACGCCCAGAAAGCTCACCATGCAAGCAAGGGCATAGTGTCAATGTCCGGGTCGGCATCATACACATTTGGTACGCTGTGGTGAGTGTCGTGCTTGTGCTTCCACCATGCGACAGAGAAGCCCTGGGAAAGGTTTCCAATCATGTAACCAACGAGGTCGTTGTAGGACCGGTTCTCAAAAACTTGGTGGTGCAAGAAATCGTGCGCGGCCCATCCTGAAAGATACGATTTTTTTCCCGGTCAGATTCAAATTCGGGAAGAATTTGAGAGACGAAAGAGCGGGAATCGACACACTCACCACATTGCTGGAAGAACACTGCCATCAGCAGAGCTGATGAGAGGACACCCGCCAAATTGTTCCCAAAGAGCGCAAGCATGGTAACCGAGATGACGGCTAGCGACAAGGTTTGGGCAATCTTGGTGAAGTACCAAAACTTGTTGGACTCGTACAAGCCCATTTTCTCGATGAGAACGCGGAGTTCTTGCACGTCGGTTGCGAATCCGTTGGGTTTCTTGACCTCGGTGTCGGCAAGATCTCCGACGTAGAAGCTCGCGAGCATCTCGTGGGTAGATTCCTTGTGGAATACATCGAATGCGCCTGACGCATCTTTTCCGAGCTGTTTGGGCAAGGGATGGATTCGTGAGCCGGAGTCCAAAATTTCCCGCGCCTTCTAACCCTTTCACGTACACCGCGTCCAAGACCCCTTCTACCCCTTCTCCGACCCAAATAGACAGGTTCGATGTAATTACCTGGCTGATGGCAACAGCACCCCCAGGATGCCACCTCACGAAATCGCCCCCCAAATCATACACTTTGTTGTGGATAACCACATAGGCCGGCTGACCCGCCAAGGTCGCAACGGTGGGGTTGTGCGGCACGGACTTTTCAATCTCTGCCCAGGTGAATTTGCGGACACCGAATGCCTCGGACGCTGCGCGTGGCAAGGAAAGACGGCGGGTTAGGTCAATTAACTGTAGATCGCGGTCCGCACAATGAAGCAGCAGTGGCTCGTACCTGTTGGTAGTTGGCACATTGTTTTGAGATTGAGCAGTTGGTTTCAGGGGGCGGTGTAAGTGAGTTTCTCTCCTTCAAAAGGATCTTAGGGCAAGAAAGAGAGAGTTGGTTGCTGGGGGGAATTCCGGTGGTGTGCGCGTTTTTTCAGCCCTTTTTTCTGTAAACCTCTTTTTATATGAAGCCGCTGAATCAGGCAAACTGGGCAAACAGAGGGAGTTCTGATGGTTTCTGGATTTGGGGACGATCGACTCGACCGACAGAAGCGTCCATCTGCGTTCCACCAAACACCGTTCCGCTGGTTCACTCGGTTGCACGGTATCCAATTATGGCCCACCGTCAAATTTTTCGCTTCGGGGCCGCTGACACATGCTCCAGGCCACCGATGGATGGAGTGGATGGGCAGATGGAGGAGGATCTCCCTCAATTTCTTTGGTACCATCTCACGTGTCCTTGTGGCGCACGCGCCGATCCTTTCACCTGCTTGAGCTGCTTGCTTCTGGAAGGTGGTGGTGGATTTGCGGAATGGGATACCCTTGCCCCAAGACATTCATTTCATGCTTTGAACTCTCCTCGGTCATGATACTGCCTCATCATGTTTCTGCCCATCAAAAATCACACATTTGGATAGCCGAAATTCCTCTCTCGACCGAGCTCTGCACAAACAAACAAATGGCAGAACTACATACATTATCATCGGAATTCCGTCACGGTTGCCCGTCAGCCTGCCATCAACCTATCAACAGAAGAGCACGCGACGGATTCATACTACACTAATTTAAACCTTCCTGTTTACTTTCAAAAATTCCAGTCGTCAACAATTTCACGCTCGCATTCGCTCTTTTCGATGGTGTTGCTGAACCCCTTGCGCAATCTGCGCCGCAGTTGGACGGTCGCAAGCCTGATCCAAAATTCCGAGTATGTGTGCTCATCAATAGGCGAGTAAGAAAACAGAGACCTGCCGAATGACGGGAAAACACTTACATACGGCGAGAGACAATCCGCTAGATATGTGGGATGTGGAAAGGGAAAGCAAATTAGAATGGACATTGAAAATAACATGTGGAAAAGTAGTGAAGGAAAGACAGAAGCTCACAAATCAAATCAACCAATTCGTCAGAATAGAAACGACGCAGCGGCTCCAACTTTTGGTATACAAGCCCAGCAAGATCAATGTACGGAACTGGCAGTCCCATGCCGATGATGAGCATACAGACAATCAGAGATAAATGTATCTTGACACCAGCCATCACCGAACAAACTCACAATCTTCTTCATCTTCATCGATTGTAAACCGTACACTAGGTGCAAAGCCGATTTAGTCTTCATCACCATACGACAGACGCGTCCGAATGATGGAGGCGAACATACCCAGGAAAAGCGAATTCATACAGCACCACCCCTATAGACCAAATATCCGCGGGCGCAAACCACCCCGTTCTGTTTATCCGCTCTGGTGCAAGAAATCCTGTGGGCGGGGGAAAGTGACAAAAGCGAGGGAGCAATATCCGACGGTATAAGTCAAAGGGAAGTGGAAGATCCATTGGGGCAAAGGATGATACTCACCGCGCGTGCCGGCAGTGCTATAACTTTCCTCCCCCTCGCATGCATTGGAGATCTTTGCACCATCACAATGTCAACGAATGACCACACCAGGTGGCCCTTCAACCCGAATCATCCACATACCTTTTGACAAGTATCAAAATCAGTGATTTTTACTCCATGCGGAGTGAGAAGAACTGGTTCACCACGCGGCGAGACAAACAGGAGAATACAAGTCAACACGACAGATGACTTGCATGTACAATGTGCGTATGCACAATATAATAAAACTCACTGTTGGGTGACTTGATATCCCCGTGAACAATTTCGTTCGCGTGTAGGGGAGCCAGCGCATTTGCCAGCGACCCGATGAGCAACCACATTAACCATTCTTGTGGTTGACGGCTGCGCGCATTGTTTTTAGAGGTCAGTTTTCGAGCCACATGCGGTTACTGGACGGTTCGGAAGAAACATCTTACAAGGTATCGCGGAGCTGGGCGATGAATTTCTGCGATTGTGTCAAAGTCAAAAAGCATCAGCAGAAGGAAATCTCAAGTTGGATACCCGCGTGTCGGAATGTCCCTTCACCTGTAGATCGCCTTTCGGCACGTACTCCATAACAATGACGTCCTGGAATACCAAGAGAAGACGTTTTCGGTTCAATGTAAGATCCAAAGCAGAAGAAATCTCGTCGTTGAAACAAACGCGAAAAACATGCATATGTCACTCCCGGCCAAAATTCATAATACTGAACCGCAGAATCTGACAATTTCCCCGCGGCGACTCCCATATCGAACTCTTTTTCGTTGCGGAGCTAGTGCCCACACAATGGAGGAAGAAACACAATAGGTGAGTCAAATTTCCCATGACACCAGGATGTTTGCCTGGTGGGGACTGTGACTTCCTGCTTACTTGCACAGACCGCTTCTCCTGCGTAGGAATGATCTTTGCCGCGTAAATATCGCAACCTTTCACCGGTGCCTAAGGAACATCGTAATGTGAGCCAATTCACCGTCTCCCACACACACAACAGGTATGTAAAGCGGCCAGGAGCACGGATACCATTGAATTTGAGCACCTTTTCATCCGAACTCGATACACGGCAGCATTCGATTTCCCCAGTTGTTCGAGCACTTCGTATTTTTCTTCGAAACGGAGGTACCGGAGTGTCCCATGGGTCCTGGACTTGCATCCGCCGTGCTTTGGACAAGACAAAGGGGGTTAAAACGTGAGGTAAAACCGCCACACAAATGCTTGGAGAGGGGATGTACCACGGGCTGCCCGCTTCCGATTTTTTTACGCATAGTGGATGGTAGGGAAACTACGTAGGAAATTCAATAATCGTCGAATGGCGAGATAAAGGAAAACGAACAAAATGAATTAGGGTATCCAACTGAAAAAAATTGTGCTTCCCCTTCCAGATGGGAATACCAACCCTCAGAATAGACTATTTCAAGCGTATATCCAACCAAAAAAATTTCCACGCGGTCGAAATCAAAATCAAGAACAAGGAAATTGGGATATTTGGCGGGCAACGTTCGTTTAGATGTTTGGAACAGCCAGGGAAGGATTGGGAGGATTTCTCAAAGTTTCTGCGCACGGATGTTGGTTAGCTTTTCGTAAAGCGGTGACAGGGGCGGTGACGGATTGGAAGATGTACAGTACACACTGAAACAGTTGTGCTCACCTGGAAGTCGAAGGGACGTTTCTGTAAAACTGAGGAGGCAGGGTCTATAACCGGATGAGCGGCACGGATAGAAAGTCAGTGATTGTGGGCGAAATCCTTTGAATGGATGCGTGAAAGATCGTTGGCAGCACGGGCTTACGATATTTGTCCATCTCGGCGACCTTTGGGCAAATTTCAGCTTACGTTATGGTGCTTGTGCACTACATCCGGGCCCACATCATTGCACATGCATGCTGCCAAAGGGAGTTGCGCCGCTACTTGCATCATTTGAAATGTTTGAAATGCCCCAAGTTTCACGCCAGTAACTTTTAGATCCTCATAATTTGCGGTGCACTGTCTTCTCCTACTGGTTACCCCACTCAAATACCCCACACCCCTATTAAACCAAGTAATGTCCACTCCCTGGCCTTCCATCCCGGGCTTCGAAGGCCCCCTCCTCGCCTCCCTCGACCCAAACTCAACCTACGTCTGCCCCTCCGGCACATGCACCATCTCCGTCGCAAACGAGACGCTCCGCCCACAACGCGCGGCGGAGTTGTGCCTAAAACCCGCGGAGTGCGCCTCTTTTGTCTGTTACGCGAAGAGTTTGCCGAATATCCCCGATTGCTTCTTTTTTAATACCCCGTTGGTGCTGGGCGCGCCCGCGAATGTTAGTGATAACTTTCAGTGGACGTATATTAAGAGTGGGTATTGTGTGCATTATTGAGTATTGTGGTGGAATCATGTGGGTGTGTGGTATTCGTTTAACCTACCTACTTATTCTAAACCGCAGACGGAAAAGACTACCGCGACATCACAAACGTCACCCGCCGCGCGGCCGGTCCTGCCGTCCCTTCCACACCATTACCCAAATCACCCTCCCCAACCCCGTCAACTTCCTCTGTCCCTGACTCTTCATCCTCCTCATCTTCTTCCTCGGTGAATCCAGCAGCATACGCCGTCCCCATCGCCTTAGTCGCGGTGGGTGTGATCGCGGGTGGAGTGTGGTGGTGGAGACGGAGACGGGCGCCAAAGAATTTGGAGGATGTGGAGTTTGTGGAGGCGAGGGGTGGGAGTGAGCCTGTTTTGGTACATAAGGAGTGAGGAGGGGTGGTGTGGTGTGCGTTGCCTCCTATTAGTTATTCGATACCAGAGGGGTTTTTTTTCGATTTTGGCCGAGGAACGCTTACTTCTATCAAGTCTGTAATGAAATAGGGAACATGCAGTGCATTACCCCTGACGTTTGTGGTTTTGCGATGGGATTGGCGTGGACCATTGTCTTTGGCATGGCACGACCGCCATTCTCGGATGTTTGTACCATGGCAGGCCTTTTCCCCTCGTCTAAACTGATACAGCTAGCCCAATGACAGTGGAGTTTCTTCTACTAAACAATATTGTTGTGGGTTTCGCTTCCTCGTTGAGCTATGGGACATCGCCCTCGGATACCCCTGTCGCGGTGTCCAGGGTCCAACATCTCCATAACAAGCAGCACACTTCTGCATAATAACCCTTAGTAGAAAACATACGTAAATGGTTTGCTTTATTAAAAGTACATAATTCCCAAATTATCAGAGACCCACCCTATACAGTTATAGCTGCTATCGTCCGACCATTTCCGATTTCTTTTTCAGTCTCAGGTATCCTTCTCAATACCTTCAGTAGGCTTCACTATTTCAATCATTCTTGCTAAATCCAGATTCAAGGAGACGATGTTATTAGTCGCTGTACTGTGTGTGAACTTCTTTTATGACGCTGTGATTTTTCATCCAAAAAAGTTGTATTAAACTTTAACTACACAACTACAAATCTCCTGCACTATCACTGATTCCAAAATTCATCACTAATATACATAATAGTGGGCCCACATTCCCCAAACTTCACTTTGCACCTTCCATCCCACACACCATATCCGTCTTTGGATCCCTCACCAACCCCCGCGTCACCACAACCCCACATTCCCACCCCTCCATCCTCGCCAAATCATCCACAACCCTCCGCGTCCCAAAGTACGCATGCGCACATACGTCATCTTCGAACCCGTGCCCGAGCGTAACGCATTCAACGCCGTTGATAACCATGGTGTGGTGACTGTCGAGGACGAAACTGTATACTGCGGTGCACGGGTGGGTGGTGGGTTTCGCGATGTGGCAGGGGAAGTGCCATGTACCGTTGACGCGGATGGGGTGGTAGGGTGTGATGAGTAATCCGCCGTCAAAGTGGACCAAGTCGGCGTGCGCGGTTTCGCAGGGTGTTTTGACGACGCATACCACCTTGGCTCCCACCTCCGCCGCATCAAGAGTGGTGAGAACCACATCGCCCTTCTGCACCTCGTCCACCCTCTTCACCCCACCATCCACGAGTTGCACCAAACATTCGCCGGCAAAACACGGGTTGTTCCGGTTATGATACGAACTCATATTCACCGGTCTCACGGGTCCCCTCACCCTCGGATTCACCTTTGACGGTTTCGGCGGCGGAATCTTCAAAAACACCTCGTCCATCTCATCCCTGACCTTCTCAAACAGTTTGCCGCCGTACACTTGCACACCAGGGTCCTTGAAGTTGTTGCACACTTGGAGTTGGTGCGCGCGGACGAGGGAGGGGAGGTAATGTCTGCCCCATTTGTAGAAGAAGCGGTCGGTGAAGGCTTCCGTCACTTGGCCTGCGAGGTCCTCGAGGAGGGCGGCGGTGGGCGGGTC
>JADGKA010000735.1:0-15193 GCA_027604605.1 Borealophlyctis nickersoniae
GCCCCCCCCTGCTCGGGGGGCCCGGTTTTTCGGGGGGGCGGCCGGGGGGTTGGGGGGGGGGGTGGGGGGGGCCCGGGCTGGGGGGGGGGGGGTGGGAAGAGTGGAATGAGAGAGGGCGAGCTGTCGGGCTGCAATCAGGTTGAGTAGACCCTGCATGGTTTGAAAAAATAATGCAGTAGGTTAGCGAGGTTCCTATCTCTGCGTGTCGAACGTTGTCGGTTCTGCGCAAAGATAAGATCGTCATGCCGACATTACTCACAATCTGGCAAACGCAATAACCAAAGAAAGGAGTATCTCTCCGCTTCTCCTCAGGCATATTTTCCATCATCTCCTCCAGCACAATTGTGCCTCTTGCCGCATGCTCGAGCGATTTCCCAAAACTCTCGCTGTGCTGCCAGGAAGTCAAAACTTGGTCCAACCTTGCAGCGGACATAAAAGACGCTGCAATGTGGTGTGGTGGGCGGTAAGTTCCACCTCGACGGGCTCCGCCAGGTGGACCGGCCGGCCCGCCACCACCGAAGGAACGCAGGGTACCGGCGATTTGATTACCCATGGTCATCATATTATATTCGGGACCTGTCGTTTGCGCAAAGTCAAAGAACGAACTCGCAACCAGCAAGCGCGGTCGTTATGCAAAGAAAAGCCAAGGAACCCACCATGCAAAGTAGCCGCAGTGGCATGATAAATCACCACATCCATACCCCACTCATACGTCTCTCTAGCCGACTCTTCACTCCAATACAATGCGCTCGACACATCCTCCGGCCGCCCACTCCCGCTCCTAGCGTCTCCAAGTTGTTTCACCCGCCCTGGCAACTTTTCATACCAACCCCGCAACTCTTTTGCCAGTTCCTTGTACTCTTTGCCGATCCTCTCCCCCGCATCGCTCTCTCCCGGTGCAAAGGGAAGTATGTTCTCCCTGTTGCACTCCTGTCTGAATTGTGTGACGCGGTTGAAAAGCGCAATGAGCACGCAGAGATAGCCATTCGGACCTAACGTAGCATGGGCGTGAGGTTTAGAAGAAGTAGGCGACAGAAAATCGTTGAGGGTAAGGGTGAGAGGCAGAGTGCCAGTGTTGTTGGTAACATCTGCTGTGGGAGGAAGGCCGAAGCGAGTCGCGTAGAAGAGGGCGTCGGGAGTCGGAAGGTTCAGAGTGGATGCAAACTCAGTGTCAGAAATCATTTGCGGACGCTTAGAGGCTGCCGATCCGGATCTTAAAAAGCCAAACGGGTTGATATATGCGGCAGTAAGGAAAAGAAAATGACAAACTTCGAAAGGTGGGAATACGCACGCATCATGACACCGGATCCACCACCAGCACCGTCTCCCCTCTTCCGCTTCAATTTGCTGCACCGTCAATCCTCCAACCTTATCGGGTTCAGGGGCATCTCTCATGTCGGCAGGAAGCTCATTGTACAAACCCAAAAATCTGCCCATGGTCACGCTGTTTCCGAGCCACATGTACCCAGCCATCCACAGGGACTGTTCAACGGCAAAGAGGGTGAGATGAAGCAACGCTTTGAGATGGTTCAAGGTGGGATGGTCCAACGAAGGGAGCATGAGCCGTCGGGCACGCTCGTAAAATGTTGACTGGATCAACGCAGTGTCCAGTTTCAAAGTCGGGTGGTGCCGGGCCGAACAAGCTAACATGCTGTACAGGAGGACGGGAGAGAGCCCCGGCGTTGGTGGTAGATGATGGTAGGGTGGACACATGAATTTGGTTGGGTCTTCCGGGGGAGGAAGGGATGCGGATCGGTAGAACGCAGTTTCGTGGATGATGGAGATTGTCGGAGACATTTTCTCAAAATACAGGCGGATCAGGGAGTTTAGAATAGATTGATCGGGGAGAGGAGGGAGGTCGTCAAAAAGCGAGAGTGGGCGAGGAAGTGGAGTGGTTGAAACGACGTTCATGAGCTGGTTAACGACCGCCGCAACCTTCGCCAAAGCTTCGAAGGATACTGGATCTTGAACCACGCCAACCATCGCCTCCTTTTCCTTTCCACTCCCAGCCTCTGGCGCCCATCCTTCGTGCAGACCAGCCTGGTCGCCACCGCTCTCACTGGCCCCGCCACTACGATAATTCTCGCTCCCATACATGGTGGTTCCTGTTCCACCGCTCAATCCGCTCCCAGATCCCACCGATGAGAACGAACCGCGCATGGATCTCTCTATCAGCGTCCCCTCCGACCCTGAAACATCTGAAAGATAGTCTGACGCCGGCGAGAATGGAAATGTTGCGGTCGTGGCTGGCGCCGCATAAGGGTGGTACCTCCGTCCCCCTGCGCTGCTGTGTTGAGGTTGGGGACGATGGGAAGCGGGTCCCGCCCCAGAACCGAACTGACTCAAGTACGGTTGCGCGCTGTGGTATGGTTGACCCAGGTATTGCGGAGCTGGGCCTGGATATGCTGGAAACTGAAACTGATGCTGTTGTGGTTGCTGTTGTGGTTGTGGTTGTGGTTGTGCGAGAGGAACTTGAGCCACTTGGCCGGAGAGATCCACATGTGTCGGGTAGAATCCCAACGGTTCTTGAATCGGCGGGGTAGCAAAGGAGAGTGGGTCGGTCTGGGATACAGTGCGTTCCCCGGTTCCTTCTTCCCCTCCAACGCCTGCCGCCAGCCATTCATCGAAACTTCGCCCCGCGCCCGGGGGTGGTGCGCCTTCCGCCTGCTCCAACAAACCAGCAAAGTCCAGGTTATCTGGAATGGTCGGGGTTGTCGTTCCCGCGCCGCTGTTCTTATTTGTAGCCATTTGTACGTAGGTTTTTCCTTGCAATCAATCAACAATGTTGAGATCACAAGATCTTTGTGGGAAGGAGCTCTTCAGGAGCTCTTGCGCGTTTTTGTTTGTGGTACCAGCCGGTTGCAACCGGAAGCAGGTATCCACCCGGCTCGCGCTTCCCCATGTGTTGGGCAAGAATCCACACCTAAGTAGGTAGTTCTTGAATTGGCACGAAAAAATGCAGTGGGAAAGCCAAAAAAAGATGTTATCCATGTTGTAGTAGTTAGTAACTTTGGAGGAACGGTGATGGGCGGATTCATCGGCACATTGCGCGCGCAGCACGGAGCTCCGCTGAGTGGTCAACTGTTGTTTGTTTTCATAATGATTGAAGTCCCTCTATGAACACAGGCGCCTGGTACCAGATCCAGTCTTCTTCGACAACATCGGCGGTCCTCTCTCCACCATCACCGTCTTTCGCATAATCATGGCCATCCTCTTCTCCTACTCGTGGTTCTACACCAGCCTCTGGGGAGGCTCTGTTTGAATCTTCAGATTCGCAGTCAAGGTCGTCCTCATCGCTATCTAACTCATCCTGGTATGCTATTCTCATTGGCGATGATGGCGAACAGGACGATGTTGGTGACGGAGCGGAGGCTGCGAGCTCGTCGCCCGGTATCGCGGATGGTTCGATTCCATTGCCACCCCACCGGTCTCCCGATAATGATGGCGGTGCCTTTGAGGATGTTGCTTCATCTGCCTGACCGCTCCCAGCATCGTTGGGACATACAACTCTTAGTCGCATAACTCGCATCTTTGAATTCTCTTCGTCCAGTTTCAATTTCAATTGCTGTTTGGGTATTAGGCCGCGGGCTGGGTGGGATCGGTGCGACCGAACGAGGATGTACAGTCGTGTTGGGCCTGCACAATTTCCGTCATGATTGGCGCGTCTTGCCCACAAATCGACACAAATGCGGGAGTGAAAATACCAACCAATGCGTCCCAAATCGCGGTCCCCCAGAGCCGTTACCAGCATCCTTAAAAATCTCCTCGCGCATGAGTCCTCTGCCGCCACCATCTGTGGATCCGGTTGTGCGCATGTATCAAGGTTTTCATCCCCCCCGTCTCCACACGGTCGACCCTCGTGCCTCACATTTTGTGTGCATGAGGACGATGGTACATCGACATGACCGCAGTCCCCAGCAGTCACATCAAATTCAATCAGGTAAACCTCACGGGGGTTTATTGGCGTAGATCCCAACACCACCGCAACAGCGAGCTTTGAACCAAAAACTAAATGACGGGGGAGAGGGAAGAGTACGCGGCATGCGGTGGTGATTGAAGAGGAGAGGGTGCGAAAGCGGGTCAAAAGCTGAAATGATCAATTCATAAAAGTCCTAAACAGCGCAGCGGTGGAAAAAAAAGTCGAACAACTTACCTGCATAGTCTTTTTTCTTCGCCCAGATAACCGTGGTGTCATCCCATCCTGTGCCAGCCCCCGTTCCAGCAAACCCACAGGACTGTCAATGGGTGCAACCAAATTGGAGAGGCGAGACTATTGAGTTGATGTTTTGCTTGGCTGCTGATTGGTCAGGATAACAGTACCCCACCACCATGACACCCACCAATGTATTTGGCCCCGCTCAAAAAGAATGTAACCGACGGCATCGGTGAGGAAACGAGATGCGAGGGCGGGCGTCAGTGGTGTTGTGAGAAGGAGAGGTGGTGCGGTTTCAGTGGTCATTACTTCCGGGACAGTAGAGTCTTGGTGGGCGGCGAGTGTGGTGGTGCGCACGACTGTGGGGTCAGAGGGTCGTCTGTTGGTTGGGTGAGTTCGGACATGTTTTCCGTCCGGACATCAAGTTCACGAAGACCTCAGGACTGAACTGCGACGTTGGACTTCACATAAAAACAAGAGCACCTTAAGAGTGGGGGGTTCGCTGATCATACTTTTGGCTTTTGAATCGTGTTCGCACATCATTTGATTTTCGCGAAGAAACGTGGAAGACATACAAACATGGAAGACATACGTAGTAGATGGTTCATTAGATGTTCCCGATGTCTGGCAAGCCAGGCACCACAGGAGTGCACAGAAGTGCCGGAGCGCTCTCAGCGACACCCCTACGGACTCGTGCATCGAATTCAATTCACAACGAGTTGAGTGCGGTCGTCACTGGAGGACGTCCCGTTCCGTACAGGACAGACAGCGGGTCCTTCCAGCTTCATCCAAGGCTATTTGCGGACAGCCGCAATGGCATAGATGAAGGTAAGGGGGGAGTCTGTTTAGTGCACACACATAAGTACAGGTAACTTCCCATGGCTGGCGGGCCCCATCTTGGTGATGGTGTTGGACAAGACTGGGACAAGGAGCGCGTCCACATCCGAGTGTGGCGCCTCGTTCACAAAACGCCCGTTCGAACGTGTGTGCGCAAATGTCAGTCAAAACACCCCACGAGTCCAACCAGAAGACCGCAACGGATCCTTGAGAACTAAATTCAATAATATCTCCACCTCCAAGTTGTTATTTTGCTAAAGTATACCTGTGACCTGTACCATACTCAAGGCCCGTTGGCCGAGGAAAAGGTGGGTGGGAACTGAGTCGCATGCGTGTGGGAGGAGTGGTCTGCAGACAGCTGCAGTGCAGTACCTCGCGTTTTTACTTGATGTGAGAAAAAATGCGTGTATTGAACGAGAAAGTTGCTACAGCAGCAAAGCGCCGCAGTGTTACCGGTAATATCCTCCCCGACGGGCCAAGTTCCGGGCGGAGGAAGGTTGGCTCCCAAAACCCAACTTGCTCAACCATGTGTAATTCTTCTTACTGTTCAAACAACACAGGACGATAAGCGACACGTTGGCCGTGCACACTTCCCGATCTGAACCTCTTCTTCAACAGTCCTGGCTCACAATGGAAGTTCCTGCAGTGAGCGAACCCACCACTTCCCGCCTCGCCCCACCATCACCCAAACAAGATAACCGGCCGCGGTCCCCTTCATCCGGCAAGTTTTCGTTTGCAGCGTCAGTGTTTGGGAGTATGAAACGACGGGGTGCAGGATCCCCATTGAGCGAGGCGTCAAGGAGTGCGGAGGATTTGGCGGGGGTTGCAAAGATTGACGCGGATGACGAAACGCGCGGCTGGGAAGGCGGCGGGGCTGCTGACCAGAGTTTAAAGGAGGGGGTCGGCAGAGGGTTGCAAGCAGGAGGGATTCGGGAAGTTTTCGCGCATGTTGATGAAGCTCGTGGTCCTAGACGAGTCCACGACGATGAAACGGATGCAGGAACGGCAGCATCCGGTGCAGGACGAAGTAACGCGGGCAGCGGCGGTTTGGTGCGAGGTCACAGTGTGGGAGCTGGGGATATTGACGAGTTTCCTGCTGCTCGTGGTGGTATTCCCGCGCAACCGACGAGACGACCGAGTTTGTTGCCGACCCCTGCGGCGGGACTGAGTAAGCAAATGTCGGCTGCATCTTTCAAATCAGCCAGCTCAAGGTGCGCTAATGGTGGAGTTTCCTTTGATGTATTTCGGGGGAGGGGCCAGCATGGTTGTCCGGGGTGGCGGGTTCGCCAGGAGCGTTGCTTAGATGTTGCAACAAGCCCTGCTACTGGCAGCGCGTTGGCAGCGCGTTGTCTTCCATTTTCATTCTTGTGACTCATCTTGTCCTCTATCTGACAATGCAGTGATCTTACCTTAGGTTGGTCGCAGGGCATAACACATAGTCCCACCATCATGTCCATCGCAAGCGCAGATACTCTGACACAGGGGGAGCACGATCCGGTGATTGGCTCCCCCTCGAAACATGGAGGCCTAAGAATGAAATTTGCTCGGGCCCGATCTCCAAAACATCGAATGTCTTCTGCTGGTGAGTACTTGGTGGCCGTCTGTAGGTGACTGCTGCAGTGCATGTTGAATGTTCGCTTTGTTTAATACACCGCTAGATGCGCTGGAAGACCCTCCTTCTCCAACATCGCCTATTGGTGGATCCGCCAACCTTGGTAGTATGTCTCCGCCAAGTGCAGCGACTTCCCCTTCAATCACGCGAAAGCACTCCAGCCCTTTTCGCCGCACACCCTCCCAAACACGGTCGTCTTCCGATCTCCCCGCTTCTCTCACATCTCATTATCAACCTCCCCTTGGACCAGCAGCACGACTCCGAAATCTCGAAGCGGGTATCCCGATTGCTCAAACACATTCACCCTTATCATCTAATCCCGGGTCCCGCCATAACTCTTCATCCAGCCTCTATTCCCGCGGGACGCCAACATCAGTGTCCCGTCGCTCCTCCACCTTCACCAACCCCGACCCTGTAAAGGAGACCAACGTTATAGTACGCGATTATGATCCGCAGACCGGCAATAAGATGATTAATAAATACATGATCATTAGGGAGTTGGGGAGGGGCTGTCATGGGAAGGTGAAGCTGGCAGTTGATGTTGAGACCGGAGAAAAGTGGGTATGTGCTGCGAGTGGCCTTGAGTAAGAGCATATTTCATGGGTCAGTGCAACTGTTGTGAACATACCTTCCGAAATCAGGCGATAAAGATAGTGGATAAACACGCACGTCGACGCTTTCAAGGTCGCCTTGGCCTCTCCCACCGTCTTGCTGCCGCAGAGCAAGCCCGTTCACTCGCGGCTGGATCTGGGTCGGGAGGAGGGAGTGTGAAGGTTGCACTGCCCAACCCACACCTTGAGAAAATCAAAAGAGAGATTGCGATATTAAAGAAATGCAGTCACCCACATGTTGTGGGCTTAAAGGAAGTGATTGATGATCCTGGGAGCGAAAAGATATACTTGGGTGAGATTTGTTTGTCCGAACATTCATCATTTTTTTCGGTCAAGTGAACGAAGGTTTTAACCATTATTTGTGGTGCAGTGTTGGAATACCTTGCAGGCGGCGACATTCGATGGCATGACTACTCCGACCCGCCGAAACCGACGATTACGGAGGATGAAGCTCGACGGATTTTTAGGGACGTAGTTTGCGGGGTCCAGTATTGTATGTATCTACTTAGCAATTACCACAGCAGTTGGTGTTTGGACATTGTACCTATTGCTTATTGAAAAACACAACAGTGCACCACCAAGGCATCGTCCATCGTGATATCAAACCCGCTAATCTCCTGTGGACTGCTGACCGCCGGGTCAAAATTTCCGACTTCGGTGTTAGCGTCTTCATTAATCCGCCGCGACGTATGTCTGATCAGACCTCTACGCATTCACCCGAATCCGACGAAGAAACAAACGAGATTGAACTCGCGAAAACGGCGGGATCTCCCGCGTTCTTTGCACCGGAATTATGCGGCGTGGGCGACGACGAGGACCCGAAGTTGTTTGGACCTTTTAATCCTTTTGGAAGCAACGCGTCTTCTGGTACTCCGGGGAGTTTAGGAAGTCATGGTGACGTGGGAGGTGGTGGAACCACGAGTTGGGGCAGCACGCCGGGCGTGTCCAATCAGTCTTCGTTTGTGTCAGACGGTATCGGGTCTGGAAGGGGTTCTGCCGGTGGATCGAATTTGGCATCAGGGGTGACGTCGGCTGTGGCATCAACGCAAGTGTCGTCTAGTTCGCTGGTCTCCGATTCCGGATCCGGAGGAGGGTTGGGTGCGGCAGCTGGAGCTGGCTTAACACCCGATAAGCGCAGAAGAGGTTCAAGCCGCATGGACCTCATGAGCGAAGAGTCCGCCCGGAAACGTCCAGGAATAGTTCCCGAAGAGCCCGCGGATTACGACCCGCCACGACATACCCAGCCCCCTTCCCGCCCGCAAAGTCCTCCCGCACGATCAATATCTCCCCCCTCGGCCCTTTCGACACCGTTCCAGCCCCCGCCAATCGGCCAGGCCATTGATATATGGGCTATGGGGGTGACGCTGTACTGTTTTGTGTTTGGGAGGGTGCCGTTTATGGCCGAGACGGAATTTGAACTGTTCAATGTCATCAGCAAGAAACCGTGAGTTTTTATCCGTTTAGAAAAAACGTTTTGTGTGATGTGTGCCTGAGGGTTTCCCCCTGTATTCTGGCAGACTGGAGTTTCCAGATGAGCCCGCCGTGGACGAGGATCTCCGGGACTTGTTGTCGCGTATATTGGTGAAGGATCCCATGCAGCGGATAACGCTGGAAGAAATCAAGGTATTCATATCTTGACAATGCTTGTGTTTTTGAGCGAGTGGCTGAAAATGGCGGAATCATTCCAGGTGCACCCCTGGACAACAAAGGACATGACACCTGGGGAACGTGAAGCATGGCTTGTAGAAACGGATCCTTCTTATGGGGACCCGTTGGAGGTTACCGATGAAGATGTCAGAGGTGCTGTGACTATTATGGTGAGAGTGCTACGGCCCTTTTGTTTTGTGGAAGTGTGGAATATTGGAATCTGCTTTTGCGGAAGCTAACATAAATACGGCCGCTTTTAAGAGTAAACTTAGGGACAAAATCCGCAAACTGTCGAGTTCATTTCACAATTTGGCGGCAGGATTATCGTTGAGGAGGCGCACAAAGAGCCTGCCGAGTGTATCGAGTACGTGTTCTCATTCATTGTTTGATATGCCTGCGTGCCACTAAGCACAGTCTTGTTTCAGCAGCAGGCGACATCCAAGCCATTGTGAAAAACGCTCCTCGGAGTCCCCGCAAAGCCCAAATGCGACCCAAAAGCGCCAAACCAGATCCCTCCTACCTCACACCGGCAGCCACCGAAGAACAAAAAGGGCACGGCCAAGAGTGGCCAGAGGACTCGGATTCATATTTCAGTTCGAAATGGGACTCGAGTCGACGACCCAGCGCGGCCGTCACGGTTGTCACGGGCCCCGACGAATGGGGCCTGGATCCTTCCTCGCTACCATCTGCCAGCCCACCCCGTTCACACCCCACGCAACCCATGCGCATACCCACATCCATGCCCGCCGCCACAACCGACCGCGCTTGGTATAGATGGAACCCACCGCCACCGTCAACCCCGTCCCGCGAGAGTTGGGCCGAAGAAGCATTTCATAGTCCTAGTCGGGAGGGATTGTGGGGAACGGATTTGTCACGGGGTGGGCCCGCCGCTGTGGGAAGTGGAGATGTGTACAGCGACAGCAGTAGTGAGGAGGATGATGGAGTGATAGCGGAACGAGAGCGGGTGAGGGAGTGGGCACGGAGTTTTGCAAAAGGAGGTGGTGGTGGCGGGGCGGAGGATGAGGAGGGTGGAGTGCGTGGTGATGGAGAGGAAGAAGTGGAGGCAGGGCATGGGGTGGTGGTTATTGTGGATGAGGAGGAAGGTGGGAACAGTGCGCAAAATATGTAGAAAGCACCACACGTCGTCCCTTTCCCGATATGCCTCCTCATCCACTGCCGTCTTCTTTTTGGGATAACTTAGCTTTTTGCAGACCACCTTATTATGGGTGTTTGGAGAGGACAAAGTTGCGGAAGATGGCGTTTCTGGATACCCGTCAGAGAACGCTCAGGAACAAGCTGTGGGTATCCAACAGGCCGATGGAATGATGGAATGATCTCCGAGTTCAACCGGTTGCCAAGCATCCAAGCATCAGCCATTAGATTGCCATGACGACAAAAGACTATAAATTCCCCCACTTTTTTCTTCTCGGTCTCCTCATTCCTTCTCCAACTCATCTCCATCGTCCCTCCTCGTCCTTCTCCCTCGGCTCGGCCATCGTCGCCCTTTGTCCTCCAATCTCAAGCTTTCCTCCAGACTCCTTTTCGGTGGGTCAAGTCAACACCTTACTCAAAGGGTATGCTGCCTTCAATTCGCACATTCCCGGTGTTTGCTTGTCCTACCGAAAAAGGTGAGTCTGAAAGAAAGCTTGAGCAACGAGAGAAACCTACCCCCGCGCAAGAGCACTGATGCGACGGGGTCGAGGAGGCGGAATGTGCGAGTGTTGGCGTTGAGATTTTGCTTATTCGGTGCTGTCCGAAGGTGACGTTTGAAGGGATGAAGAAGGTTATTGCGGAGGATGGAGAGGTTGGATGTTACCGGGTGTGCGGGGGTTAGCGCGGCGGAGAAGACGAGGTTGAAGGAGTTGGTGGACGAGAGGTGGTGAAACCCATTATTTGCAGGGATATCCATTTCATTTGTATACTTTTGTTCCTACATACCAAATTCTTAAAAGAACTATCAAAAATCCGTGGTACATCTTCTTGCTGTGCCTTTCCCGTCACAGACAACCCCATCAAACGCCTCATCCCCAACCCAATCACACCGACTGACATCCAACACCTTCAACTCCCCACACCCCTCCACCACACTCTTCACCCCAGCACTCGTGACCCCTCTTCCACACAAAAACCCAGCATACAACGTATGCAACACTTTACACCCCACCGCCAACGCACGTAACCGGGCATCCGTGACCTGACATTTCGAAATCACCAGACTCTGCAGACGTGGGCAGGCCCGTGATATGGCCGTAACGGCTGCGTCGTCGATGAGGAGGCAGAAGTAGAGATTGATGCTTTCGAGGGTTGGGAGGGTGGAGGCGAGGCGGGAGAGGTGGTTCGTGGGACAGGAACAGAAGAACGCCATCTAAATTAGCGCCTCTGGGGAATGTCAGAACTATACCTGATTCCGTCCTCGTCGGTGGTTGTAGACCGCACTTCAAAAACCCCTTGGACGGGGGGTTTCGGCATCGTCCGCAAGGGAACCTGGTGTGGTTCCCAGTGCACAATAGGGATGGGCGCAATTCCGCCTTCTTGAACACCAAGGTAGCTCTTTTCGTCCGAAATTTTGTGGTTAAGTGATGATTAGGTTAGGGTATCCGAAGGTCGTACCGGCTCACCACCATGTGAAAACTTCAACCCCACATCCAATTCAACCCTACTCATCTTTGCACGTCCACGTCCCTCAAATTCGAAATGGCTCATAAACTTTGCATGATTCCTGGTGCGCACACTGGCTCTTTGGAACCATAGGACATCCGCACTTCTGACCTGCGTTGCTCATCCTGCAGGCCCTGTCGAGTTCGACGAGGATGTGTTGGGCGCAATGTCTACTCTCGCCACGTCCCACGTTGCTCCAGACTTTATCGAGAAATTTGGCAGTGCCCTGGAGCTCTTGCGCAAGGTTTTCTTTGCCCCTGTATGTGTGTTCGCCGACGTTCTTTGCCGTGGTGATGGTTCCTAGATCTCACATAGCGATCCTCATCGTTTTACAGACCGGACAGCCGTTTGTGGTGGCGGGTTCTGGGACGTTGACGTGGGACATGACGGCTTCCAATCTGGTGGAGCCTGGGGAAGATGTGCTCGTCATCAACACGGGGGTCTTTGGGGATTGGTTTGGAGAGTGGTACATTGCCGAGGACCGTTGTCAATTGCACATGAACTGTATTGACTGACTGAAACAAAAACTATCAGTTTGGAGGTGTACGGCGCGAACGTTACCCACGTTCGTGCTGCATTTGGAGATCGGCCAACCCTGGATCAAATTCGCTCAGCTCTTTCAGAAAAGAAGTACAAGTTGGTGACCATCACGCATGTCGACACCTCGACCTCCGTGCTCAACGATGCGAAGGCAATCGCCGAAGTTGTCAAGCAAGTCTCGCCCGAAACTCTTATTGCTCTTGACGGAGTCTGTTCTGTTGGCGCAGAAGAGATTCGCCAGGAAGAGTGGGGTGCGTCTGCTCTATTGTATTGTGTATACACACAATGAACTGTGGGCAGATTGCCCTCCTTACAAGGTTTGATGTTTCTTTCCAGGCATTGACGTTGTCATGACTGCCTCGCAGAAAGCGATTGGTGTTCCTCCTGGCCTCGGCATCATGGTCGTCTCTCAACGCGCGCTGTCCGTCGCCGCGAACCGGAAGGCAAAACCAACCTCTTACTTCGCGTCTTGGAAGAAATGGCTGCCCATCATGCAAAAATACGAAAATCGTCAACCGTCCTATTTCGCCACTCCCCCCGTTCAACTCATTATTGCGCTACAAGTCAGCTTGCAGCAACTTGTGGATGAGGGGATGGACCGCCGTTTTCAAATGCACAAGGAGGCAGCGTCCAAGGTGAAGGATAGGTTAGAAGCACTCGGACTGAAGCTGGTACGCGCAATGCGGTTTATTTTTTAATTTGGCCCAAACCACTAATCGTGGCGTTTACATGTTCATAGGTCAGTGTCAATCGTGAGGTTGCTGCGAACACCCTCACCGCTGTGTACTATCCCGAGGGTGTCCAGGGCCCAGCATTGCTCAAGAAGATTGGCGAAGCTGGTATCGTCGTCGCCGGTGGACTCCACCCCCAGCATGCTACAAAGTACTTCCGTGTCGGACACGTGCGTCACTTGTTCACTTGTCGCCCTCTTTGTGGTCTTTGCGGTGCGGCAAGTAACTGACTTTGTTCCTTGGTATTGGGCAGATGAACGTCAGTGTCGTGGATCTCAAAAGAGGCCACCTTGACAAAACCCTTGCCGCCGTCGAGAACGCGGTGAAGGTGAGTAATCGCCAATTATTTGTCATGCTATTTACAACAGTCCGATGTCATGTCGGAAAGGAGTCTCATATGAGCCGTAAACTTAACACAGCCCATTTTCTCTCCGCGCATTTAGGAGCTGAGTGTTTAGATCACTTTTCACTACTTGAGGAAATAAAAAAGTCCAAGATGCTCTAGATTCTTGCAAATTTTGTAGGGAAGGGAAATATACAAGTTTTCTACAGTAGATACCAGCGCTGGAATGAGTGGAAGCCTTTGGAAGCCCCGCACAAGCCCCTCACAAGCCCTCACAAGCCAGAAATCCCACTTCAATCGTACCCCACAGATCTCAGGAATCTTTTTCCAGCTCGGCATCTTCAGGCCAATTTCTTGGTTGATCCGTTGCGTTCGCCTCCATTCCAACTGCCCACCGGCCAGGAAAATACCGTGTTGCAAGTAAATTCAAAATGTCACCGCACGTCGTCTCTTCGCACGCACCAAAATCCACCTCACACTCCGTCAGCCTCCTCGCGTCCGTTTCTTCCTCGGCAATAGCCGGCCTCCTGGAGCTGTTGGTTTTCCATCCAATAGACACCATAGGAAAACGGCTCATGGTGCACCGTGGTCGCATCGCTTCTTCCTCGTCCCATCCGCTTTCTCATCCATCAACAGCAACCCCCGTTCCGCGATCCCTGCTGAAAGATGTGAAGACGGTTCTTTTTTGTGATGCGGCAGGGAAGGGATTCGTCGCTGCGTATGTTAGCTTATTTAGAGGCTTCCAGTATGCGGTGGTGTACAAGGTCTCGCAGAGGACGTACCAATTTGCCGGACAACCCGTTGCCGCAGACTGGGTTTCCAAAGCGTGTGGAGGTTGGGTGAAGGATACCGTCGGAGAGCGTAAGGCACATACGGTTGTCCAGGGTGCGTGTGCATATTTCCATTTGTTGATCACTGATATGGTACTTCGTGAAAGCTCTGGACCTAATGTTTTTGCCATCTTTTATCTCTCGATGCTTGTAGCATTGTCAGGATTGATTGTCGGACTAGGTGAACTTGCCTTCCTTCCCCTAGACGCCCTCAAAGTCAAAACCCAAACCTCGACCTTCCCTGCCTCAAAAATACCACTTTCTTCCTCTGCTCCTATGACGGCAAATCCTTGGCGCATGCTTCTATCGCCGTATCACCTGCGGTATCTCTACCGTGGTGCATCTTGGACAGGAGCGCGCAACATGCTTGGCTTATTCTCCCTGTTTGGTGCATCCGCCGCCGTAAAAGACCGGATATTCAACCTAGACCCGACAACCACCTCATCAACACCCACGCCCACATTCACACAAACATTCATAGCATCCTGCGCAGGCGCAGCGGCAAGCATCGCGGTAGCATCACCTTTAGATGTGGTCAAAGTCCGCGTTCAGGCGGCACCTATCGGACAACCTGTATCCGGGTGGATGATTGTGAAGGAGATGCTGAAGAAGGAAGGGGTGAGAGCTTTCGCCAAAGGTTTGACGCCCAAGCTCATTTCGACGGGACCCAAGATGGCCATGTCGTATACCGTTGCGCAAATGTTGTTTGCGTACTTTGAAACGTTGGAGAAGGGTGTGAGCGGAGGTGGGGTGGGTACAAAAGGGGTGGTGGGTGTGGGTTGTGTGCCTGAAAAGGGTCGGATGTGATGGGTGGGAATGGGTGGAGCTTAGATATCAAGCTTTAGATTCGATAGACTTGCAGAGGTTATTAAGTAAACGACGTTAGATAGACTACATTTTGCACCCTTGGAAAAGCAACAGCTTCATCAATCACATTAATTTATATCATCATCATTACAAATGAGTTGGGATTACCAGCGTCGCTTTTATTTTAGGCCCAAATCTCCTGGCAGGAGCTCGCCAACTTTTTGATTCACCGTATGTCACAAAAACAACACACATTCTCGTCTTTTGAAAATCTACGGAGACAAAACACAGAGCTCAAGAACGAACAGTCCGGCCCGCTCTCCAGATCCATCCCTAGCGATCATAGAGTAAATATCCCACAACAAAAAACAACGAAAACAGCGTCTCGAGTCCCACCCAAACCCCCAGTTTCTCCCCTCTCACC
>JADGKA010000736.1:0-15176 GCA_027604605.1 Borealophlyctis nickersoniae
ACCCAATCCTCACCCTCGGCACCACAACCCACCTCACAGCCCACACGACACCGCTACCCACAACCCCGCGCCCGCCACCGGCAAAGAAGGTGAAACGCTGGACGTTTATGCCTATGAAGGTGCGGGGGGTGAGTGAGAGGGAGTTGATGGCACCGCCGACGGAGGAGGCGGTTGGGGTGGGGCCGGCGCTGCAACCGGCGGTTATGGAGGAGGTGAGGGAGGTAAGGGAGGTGAAGGAAGGTGGGAACGTAATGGACGTCGACAAAATCATCACCGAAGCACGCGCACACATTGACTCCTACCGCACTTTTTTGATGGAGTCCAGTGGGGTCGACGTGTCCCGTCACCGGATGAAGTTTGAGGAGTAGAGTCCTTATGGATACCAGCGGGGGATGAAGTTTGAGTAGAGGGAGGAAGTATACCCGCGATGTGTAAAGGAAGGAAGGGGGGTTGTTGCATTGACGTTGAAGGGAGGGTTTTGTATTATATTATATCCGGTTGGCGGTGGTTGCATGTTTTGTAAAATATATGGGAGTTTGGTGTATCATGTAAACCCGAAGAACAACGTTACGTTCAGGGGCATTGATATATCATTGATGTTTTGTGAGGTTTGATCCTTTTTTTTGTGGGTTGTTTACACTTACCCACTACACACGCCCAAACAACGCGAAAAAAAAGGTGAAGATCTTCGTCTTAAACAGAGCGGAGGGGGCCGTTCACTCCATCTCATCTCTTACATTCTTCGTAACCCGGCACTAACTCTTTTCCCAAAACCATAAACAAAAGTAAGGAATACCTCCATTGCACCTTCACTTTCACGTAGGCGGGGCACATGGTAAAAGACACAAAGGAGACAGGCCAAAAAAATGGAGAACTCAGACAGAGTAATACCCCGCCGGGTATGACCCCCCAACGCTGTGGGGATATGGGCAGGCCTCCTTAGAGGTTTGCAACCCACCACACACAAGAGTGTTTGAAATTTGCAAATTGCTTCTCTGGGTATCCGATGCTACCACGGTTTGTGCGCTTGTTGTTTTTTCTGCTTCGTTTTTGTTTACAGTTCGTCCACTACAGACCACCCGACCAAAAAAAAGGGCAAATCAAAGTCAGCTCTAAACGAAGCGGAGGCGGGTGGTTCACTCCATCTCTTCTCTTCTCTTATGCCACTATCTGCTTACATTTCAAAACCAAAAAACAAAAGTATGAAGGGCTGTTTCACCGTACATTCCACGTAGGCGGGCGCAACAAAAAGGTCAAACAAACAACGCCAAAAAAAAAAGGAATTATCTACTCGGGGTATACCCCGCCGGCGTTTGACCGCCAGTAGTAGGCAGACCGTGGGAAACAGTGGGGCAGGCATCAACACCAAACGGGCCTGCAGAAGCGTTGTATTCAAGGGTGTCCGATGCCAATTTCCTCAAAATCCAATGACGGTCACGGGCTTAGGTACCCAACCTTTGATGCCAAGGCCGAGAAAAAAACATAGGGTGGATGTTATTGCCGATCGTTCGATACGGGCAACCGTTGAACGCCCGTACACCCTCACAAAGCATTAAAATTCACAAATTACGTTCCTGGGTATCCCATGCCAACCCCTACAAACCCAATGAAGGGGAATCACGGTTAGGTAACCCACCTCTGAGGCCTGCCCCTGGGAAAAAAAATACATCGTACTCTTGGAAAGTTCAATATGGACCACCGTTGAACACCCATATTCATCCCGCCGTGGGTGTTTACCTGTCAAACGGGGATGATTTTTCATTGGTGTGGTGGTGTCATAAAGGCACCGTCCAGGGCGTGAGGGCGTGGGGTATCCAGTCGTTGGTATCCAGTCGTTGGTATGTTTTGTACAATACATGGGTTTTGTATAGCATGGGAACGTGGACAACCACGTTCAATGCACATATATTCGCGGTGTCTGATATGATGATACTCGTTTTTTCTTTTCGTTTGTTTACAGGTCGCCCACCACAAAAAAAAGGAGCGCTCGAGACATGGGTTATCTAATGCCGCGTTTGGACTGTGTAATGTCGCAAAACCAGATGATTATTATGGGGTTGAACAAGCGTGGTCCGCACGCGATGATAATACACGAAAACTGAATCCCGGTGGAAGGCCAGGCAACGCGAGGAAGAAAAAAGGAGACTCTCCATACGCAGCGCAAACTGTACCCCTTAACAGTCAGAAAGCATCAATCTTAAAAAATTGGATTCCACACATACGCCAATCTACCCTTCCCTTCTGAACCCCAATCGTGGGGTGATAAAGTGGTATCAACGAGTTTAGGTAACCCCAAGGCCAAGAAAAAACACATGTTTATTCCAGGTTCAATATGGGGACACCGTTGAACGCCCATATTCATCCTTTGTGGGGAATTTACCCCGCCACTGCATGTGTAAAGCCGTTGTTGGGTTGCGCGGGGGGTATCCGCGCGAATAGCACCGGATGCAAACGTACATCGCTTTTTTGGATAGAACAAAAATCAAGAGTAGAAATGGAAGATAGCATCCCAGTTGAATAGTGTAAGTGTCAACGGCGGGTTATATTTGTTAGCGGGGTGCGAAACGTGGTGTTGGGGTCCATTGAAAGCTGTGACCCCGACGCAAACCCAAACGTAAACGCAAACACAAAACCGTAGACTCGGTCTTCCTGATGGACCAATAGGGCAAAAAAAGCGAGGGAACACACGTAAGGCTACACATCCCATTGAACCGGCGCAAGTGTTAAGTGTTCAACGGGATTCTTCATTAGTGCGTGGGGATGGCGGGGGATGAGATGGGAAGGTGTGAAGGTGGGAGGGCGGGACGGTATTGCGCGCGAATGAACCACCCCAGAAAACACAAATGAAGGCATGGAGAGAACACTCCAAGCGATGCCACAAAGGAAAGCAGAGGCATACAAACCAGGGCCCGACCTAACTAAACAAAAAAAGGGCTTCTGCCAACACCAGAACTTAATAAACGCACGTGGGGTGGATACCCAACATGAAGCGTCGTGCAGGTGTCTTGTAAGCAAAGCGTAAACCTTTTGTCAAAGCGTCAAGTTTCTACTGATGCCAAAGGCCAGGTGGGGGGAGCGGCTCATGTACGGTCGTCCAAGTCCATTTTTTACTCCGCTGCGTTAACTCCCAAAAAAAGGCGGAAAAAAGAGGGTTGACTGTTTAGACGGGCACGCGGGACACTCGTACGTGGAACCCAACACGCAGTCCCGAAACAGACGACATTACATTACAACAGCACCAGCCATCCTGTTCGGATTGGGGGGTCATTACATGCGCCAGTTGTGCCAGTCCATTTTCTCACTCCAGTGCGTTAACCCGATAAATACCCGGAAAAAAGGATTGATGGATGTCGGGGTACGCAGCTCGACTCGCAGTTCAAAACGGACGACGTTTTGACATGAATGGCCATTTCTTATTACAGTCACCAGAGCTGTACGAGCTCAGGTACTATTTATAATCGAACTCGTGGGTGGAAAAAAGGGTCCAGAAAAGATGGTAATCGAGGTTCAGACCCCACACGCACTCGAAAAGAGACTGGAAAGGTATCCAGAGATCCGGGCCATCATCGACCACTGTCGCTTGTATCAGAACCGAAGACGGACAGAGAAATAGAGTATGAGGCGCGGTTATTGATATAGAGCAGTAATACTCGGATGGGGCCGAAATGTAGGGTGGAGGGGTCGAACGGAGTTGTCGTTCCCTCATTGGAGCCGAGACCGTTGGACCTTGGCAGAACGTCATCAGCTCGTCACGTTTGTATGTCTCTTCCATTTTGATAAGTGCGGATTTTTTGCTGAAGACGCAGGGCACACCCAATTACCGTAGACCAGACTGATGTGACTTCTCAAGATACCAGGCGGGGAGTTTCTGCCAACTCAGTCCCGTCTCCCAGGCGAAAAACGTTCTCATCTGAGGCACAACATATATGAACCATATCTCATGGTACCGATGGTTTGACAGCTGGGTTGTGGGTTGTCACATTGCGCTTTTGTATTGCGCTTGCGGTATAAAAATAGATGCTTCTAGGCTTAACGCTCGTAAGGGTGGAAGAAGCTAAAAAAGTTAGCCATAAGGGAGTGCGCGACGGGTGCGGAATATATGAAATGTCTTCCATACCAATTTTGGACCAATACATCAATTGTAGCAGCCCACCAATCGCAGTGTTGGCATCTATGTTGGCTCATGAAAGGTACATTGATTGATGGGCGGAATAACCGGTCCACGAAAGATACAGACAAACCCAATTGGGAACCTGCGGGTTTCAACTTGGGCTTTTATTAACAAAAAGTTTTACGTTTTTTGCCTTTTGGACACTCCTGGCAAAGCCAACGACGGACAGAGCAGATCAGCTGCAACCAATAGGGGGCAGTCCCCTGCGCAGCAGCCACCGTTGGGACGCGGATGAACATTGAACGAGCATGTTTGATGGTACTTTCCCGTCAATTCAGAAAGAGGAAACCAAAAACGTACGATGGAAATGGAGTGTTACATCGTGGGCTGAGGGTTTGATGCGTCAGAAGGTTTGGAGAACATAGAGGTAACAGGTTCTGGGCTTCCCAACAAGTAAAAGGAGTGAGCAGCGTTTGAGCGGAACGGACAACCCACCCCAAAAATGAGAGAGTTTTCGAAAGCGCAAGGGGAGAGCAGCAAAAGGAACTGGTGATGATTTGGCGGTGTAATGCGCAGCACCCCACGACGCGCTTGAACACCATCCAAACAAGCGTGCGTGTTTCCATGTTTCCATCAAAATTCACTAGCTGGGTCGCTACTCCTCTTAAAATGATCCAACATCCCTTCTCAAACTTCTTTTTTTTGGATTTCCATGCGTCAGGTCGGAAACAGAAAAAAAAACAGAGAGTCCTGACCCGCACGACATGGCGGAATTCGAGTCCGTCCCGCCCGCTTCAGAGGGGTTGATGAAATATACAAACATACAAAGACATATTAGTCTAGAGCACAATTTGGACTTGACTTGTTATGTGCGGCGGCACAATCATGCTGGTGACTGGAAGGAGTAAATGAATGGAAAAAAAACTTGTAACATGGAATACTATGCACAAACTTGAACGAAAGTCGCAATGTACAGCATTGTTTGGTCAAAATAAAGTCAGGGCCGAATAGTGCTTGCGTCCCTCGTCGTCTCCCTTGTCGGGCTGCGCCCATGCAGAAAGCTAAGAATATAGCTATACTCCGATGGAGAAAGTTATGGGACCAAAAAAAGGAAGCGCGACAAAAATCAAATTGATCTCACGGAAAGTCCAGACCTGAGGGTAGAACATAAGACAGAGGCCGGAAAGTGGGGAAAGACCAGAGTCGGCGGGTGAGATCCAATTTTGCGACCCAAGAATCACCTCGGGCACAAGTGCCTACTTCATACCCTGTGTCGCGGACATTCGAGCACCAGCAGGGTATCCGAATCGGCAAGTCTTCATTGTTCCATTCGAACCGTGACACGTAAGGTTGCGTATGCAAACACTCGCTGGCCCGTCACTTTGCGTTTCAGTTTTCTTGTCCTTTTCGGTTCGCAACCAGTTCACTTTCCTTGTGCTGCTCTAAGAACCTATCTGAAAAACGCACAAAAATGTTTGCAACATACCCTACCCGTCGCCTTCACCTTCGCACCACCCATCCTACCCTCAACAATCTCCGTCCCTCTTTCCTACCCACCGCCAAACGCACCTACGTCCAGCCCCCAACCCCGGTCTTCAAACCGGAAGGCGGCGCCGTCCGTCCACCCTACACCTACGGCATCCCCACCAAAGACCCCGGCATCCCCGAACCCAAAGGCGACGAAAAGCTGGGGTTCAACGACGAGGTGGAGGAAATCGAGGTCGCGCCGGCTTCCTTGCCTCCGCATCCTCCGGAGTTGGACCGGGATCCCGTCCAGGAACAGAAGAAACGGCTCGAGGAGGAGCGGAGGGAGTGGCGGCGAAGGTTGCGTTGCGGCGCGTATGGGGCGAAGATTGTGATTGGGAGGGGGGATATTGTTATTGGGCATTCGTGAAATCGGGGATAACACCTTTTTGGGGGGATGGGCAGGAATGGATGGGGGTTGCGGAAGGCGTATTATTGCAGATGCCGTCGAGGAGGAGTTCGAGCATTTGGTGTTGGGTTTTAGTAGAAGTGTCGGGAGAGAATGGGTGTGGTAGTGCAATCAAAGCATACATGTGCCGGTGAATACGAGTGAGGGTTCGAATGGGCCCGCTGTCTCTATTTTGTGCTGGAATGGCATGGATCCGTTTAGGGAAGGACCATCAGAGTCACGCGGAGGTCAGTTGCCACCCTTGTCCACCTCCGTCCCCCGTCTTCCTTGGGCTCTCACTCGTCCGCTGCAAGCAAAAGAATCAAAAGGAGTGCCGAGAGAGTGAAAAGCTTTCCCGCAACCGACCATCCCTTGTTCTTTCCTAATATCTTTGATTTATTTTGGATACCCACGCAACCAGTCGCCACCAACGACAACAGTAGGACGGCCACTATACCGAACTCGCTTACTGAAATCCATCTACTTCTCTTCCAAAATGGGACTGTTTAAAATGGTAAGAAGGACTGTAAGTGCTTAAGAGAACTAGGGCGGACAGCCGGTATCCTCAACCCGGTCAACTCGTCTTCCCGGTCAATTGAGTACAAACGGAATTTGCCGTAGCCGCGTAATTGGTTAAGGTTTTAGCGGTAAGAATGTTATTTATGGCACGATCGAGAATTTAATGCCCTCATTCCGCGGATCGCGACGCCCTATCCGCTCCGCAGACTAGTGGGTTCGCCGGTATCCAGCGTGCTTCCACCTTCACCTTTCCTTCAATCATACCCCCACCGCAACGATGCACCCCTTCCTAATCTTCAGCATAACCCTCACCGTCGCCGGCACAGTCCTCAGCGCGACAACTGCCTACCACCAAGTCCGGACATACTTGGCTCACCCACCCCCACGCGGCCGGCTGATCACTCTCGTCGCTGCGTGCGCCGTGTGCGTGTTTATCACGATGGCCTTTTTGGTGCCGAGTACGGTTGGGATGGAGGGGGACTGGTATACGTCGGCAGAGGATATGGGGAAGGCGGCGTTGGCAGCGTATGTGGTGGATATGTTGTTTTATTTTTTGGCTGGTAAGGGGTGCCGTGGTGGAGGGTTGAATGGTCCCTCACTTGATTGGCGAAGGAACTGTCTACGGCGGTCAAGTGACATCCTCCTTCTTTGCTTTCCCTCACAGCATACCTCTACGGTGTCATCCTCGTCGACCGATTCACGATATTCGCACATATCCTCCGCTACCCCCGATGGCTGATCCCGGCCCTCTACCGGATGTTAGCCACCGTCTACTCATTAGGGTACATCGCCAACATTGTCAACCTGTGGTACGAGCGCTGGACGTTCATCCTTAGCCCCTTATCCCTCAGCGGATTCGTCGTGACCGCCATCATGGACCTGACAATGGGACCCATGATGGTCCGCAAGGTGTTGATGATTCGAAGAGAGTTGGAGGATCTTTCGATTGCCCAGCAGGGTCCAGACAAGGATGCGGACGGTCAGGAGCACGGGATGAAAAGGAGGTTGTCGCAGGCGCCGACGATTACGGGGGATGAGCAACCGCAGGTGACGGAGGTGGAGACGGGACGGGCGAAGGTGGAAACGGGAAGGACGGGGGCGGGGACAGGTGTTGGGATGGGACGGACGCCGGTAGTCGAGGCCCGGTTGCGGTTTCTTGTCCTGTTTGCTATTTCGATGGCGCTTGACGTTATTGCGTTTTCGATGTATGGGTTGAGGTATCTGCTGCCAGGACAAAAGGCTGCGGTCAAGCTACTCATGGCGACGTTTGCTTCTATACAGTGAGTGTTGAACGGTTGGTGTGATGTCGTTTGTGCCTCCCGCTACTTGGTATTCTCTCAGGTTGCTGACGCTCCCCCTGCAACCCTATTCCGACGGTACTCACCAATCCAGCGCAACGGCAGGTTTCTATTTTCTAAAAGAGCTGAAATCGACCGTCGTCAGACGTTCGCCGGCACGCCGTCCTCCTCACACCCCTGGAGTCGACACAGCGAAAAGCGGTGGTGGGAGTGGGATCGCAGCAAAAAGCGGCGGTGGGAGTGGGAGCATGCATAAGGTATGACCTTCCCGCGTTCTTGAGGAAGCAGCGGAAAGCTCGCGCTCATTTTGTAAGCACAGATTGGGGTGAATTCGAAAGCTGGAGAATCTACAAAAGCGTTGTTTGCCGGCAGTGTGGTGGACGACACTGACACACCTCAGTCTGGTGGACGACGCTGACACATTCCTTCAACATTGTGTCTCGTGCTAGATACCCTATAATAGCCTCCCGTAAGGTTAATATATTTGTACCCCAATTTAAAGGCCACAGATTGGGCATTCATTCGTAGCGAGCTCCCCATTTCTCTTGGTTCGCAGCGCTTAGTATCAAGTGCCCAATGATGAACCCTATTAAATCCCATGTTCAACGATTGAGGGGGATTTCCGTTCCTCCAATGATATTGTCCAATAGAACCTGAGGGCATCCGAACGGCCAAGAACGTTTTTTTTCTGCGCAGGACAATGGGAACAACTCCGAACAATCGACCGCCCGGTCAGATGCTTTGACACTTTCGCCGCATGTCTTCGCGAATACAAATGCCACCATCGAAAGGTCATCCTTAACCCCTTTTCCATTGCAGTTTTTTCCTATGCCTACTGTAAACGGGCGGTTTGTGGGTTATTGGTGCTCTGTGGAAATGTATCTAGTCATCGCGCTTCGTCGTGGTTTGTGTGGTGCCAACGCGTCGCAGCGTAACACCGGCGTATCCCCCGGTCGCTCCTTTTTTCGGTTCAACAATCATGGAATATATGAGTACTGCTTCGATCAATGCTTGCGACGATTTCCAAACCCGTAAGTGTCGTTCTCCATCCCTCGCCCTGTTGCTTGATTTGGATACCGCCGAAATCAAGTCTTGTCCGTCTTGCCATCCTCATCGTCCACATCTTGCCATTTTTTGGGACCGGCGGAACGATGCCTTACTCAGCAGTGGGTTATGCAGTCAGATAGGCGGTTAGTCCCTTCGACCGTCACTTTATTTAGGATATGGGACCCACAATAAAGGGACGGGCGGTTTACGGTCCACCCCACCCTTCGCCCTTCGCCCTTCGCCCTTCGCCCTTCGCCCTTCGCCCTTCGCCCTTTATATTTCACGCTTGGTACGTTTTTTTTGTATCATCATAACAGGCGGGTAGTGCCCCATTACTGTTTATTTCACATTCCTGTGAAATACCACAAAACATCCACGCAGAAAAGATTTCGCCATGTGGGGTTGGATGAGCCATCCAAGCGCCCAATTGATCCCGTTTGGCAATACCTCTTTTTTTCTTTCCCGGTTTTTATGCAGCGTAATAGAGAGCCCTCGTATGTTGCTTTTGCTTAAATGCGAATGAACGGGACAAGGCTCAGTATTGGTCGTCTGAACCAAGGGACGCGTAGTTACTTTACGGAAGCCGGTGGTGTGAGTTGGATGCCCGTCGGTTCCTTGAGCCCTCTCATGATTGTTTTTGTCTCTTTTTTGTGTTTTGAGTAGTAGGAGGGTAATTGAGTCCAGTGTTTTTCTTACGGGCAACAAAAAAAAAATAGGTTTCACCGTGAGGGTTGGATGACGCACCCAACCCGCCCAATCCTCTCGTAGTGTGTCCTACTCCAAGAGGGTCACATCCTCTTCCACTCAACCACGCGCTGGTGGTAAAGATCCCACCCCATCCCGGCGCATCACAAACATTTCGCCTGGTTACTTCCTTTTTTTGCGGTACATACATTACTTGTGGAACCGCACAGCAAAACAAAACAGAAAAAAACGGCCATGACAATTCACATCACTGACGGAATGGGGAAGTGGTATCCACACCCTGATTCAATACATTTTCGACCGTGTCATCACACTTTTTTCTTCTCTTAGGGGGAAACCCCAGGTAGGACATTTCTGCTTCAAAACGGCTCACGAACGTCATTTCCGAGTGCCGGCGGGTTCGAAAGCAGTATGAGGCTGAAGCGAGGGCGAAGGGGGAGGATGTTGTCCCGTTAACCTCCACATTGCGTCGGAAAACAATTTCACATTACAGGAGGAGTCGATGTACAGTAGCACATTCCTGCCATCCACTTATAGCTGGTATTCTGCCAATGGGGATCCCAAAAGGACTATCCCTCAGAAAGACGCTGGTACGACATTCGCACCATGGTTAATAATCCCTTAAGTCCAACCGGTAGTCACAAAGCAAACCACGGAACTCAATCCGCGTGTCTTGTATTGACACGTGGAGCAGTCGCTTTTTTTTGTTCGTTCGACGGTACGAAATACGCAGTCGGAGTACCTTCACATCATTAAACCACTTGACCACCCACCCTCTCAAAAATCTCTTCGTATTTCTGTAATCAAAACGTCGCAAGGAGCAGCCAAAAAAACAGGGATCAGGTCGCTGAGAAAATGATGGTGGGTGGGCAGAACCAGCAGGTTTTGTCTGCAGCTACAGCCTATCCAAAACATGTATGCCTCGCTGAGGTATTGCCGCAGAGGTGATCATAAAAGAAAATCGAACGCATGGCGAAATTGGAAACGAGCCGCATGAAGCTATCCACAGAAATGGCATGTAAACCTGACAAAGAAAAAAAAAAATCCGTACGAACTTGAATCCTGAAGGTGCCAACGGTTGTCTGGACAGACAAATGTACAAACATTGGCAAGGCCACAGCAAAAAAAAGCAGGGAATTACAGTTCACATACGGGTTGGAGCAAAGCGGCACCCACCCAACATATCTCGATAGAGCTGGTAGACTACATTTCCTGCAAATCCATAATGCAAAAAGGTACGCGCACAGAGAAAGGACGCGGCCAGGAAAAAAATAACACGAAACAGTGCTTATTGGCTGAAGACTTTCGAATTGGTGGGTGGTGGGTGTGGATACTGCGCCCATCAACCCACCTTACCGTATCACCCGGACTCCAATTCAGCACACCTAACACCCCGCAAAAAGTGTGTGACACGCAGTTTGTTTGTATGGTAGAAAATGAAATATGTGGCCAGACGCGGGCCCGGTGATGTGCTGTATTGTGGTTGGATACTTGGCCCCAGGCGTCCAAATGAACGACAAACGATTGTGCAGTGCAACCAGGGAGGCAAGAGTTACCCATGGTAGGAACCAAAAAGAAAATCTGCGGAAGTATGGGATGCAGTGGGGGTGGAGGTCGGATAACCTCTGCCACCAGCATGATGGGATCTGTGGGCAGATAACGCATAAATGTCGGCAGTGGCAAGTCTAGGGTCTGCTGGGGATAGAAAAAGGTTTTGTACGGCCCTCCCTGCGTCCGTACGCCACCTCCAGGGTTATGAGATGGGTTGTGGAGTACCATCCCAACCAACGGTCCACCAACGGACCACCAACAGACCATAAGTCAGAATAGAAAAACGTTGTACGTCTACGCGAGATGGTATATTTACAAAAAAATGGTGGCGGAGATGGAAGAGAAGTAGGGAATGATGAAATCTCCTATACACTCCGCGTGAAAAACGGTGCCGGACCAGAACTTTTGCTTCCCCGCGCCATCGTCATAACCGCTACAACGTTGAAATGAGATGGTGAGTTCAGCATCAAGAAACACCGCATCACCAGCAAAGGAAAACAGGTGAACCAACCTGGCTGCCGTCTAATCTTCGGATTAAACAACCTCTGCTCCCTAAAGGCCAAAACCTTTGGATCCGCTTCCCTCGCTTCGGGCTTCCTATCCAACGCCACGACACGGAACCCCGCCACGACCCGTTCGCCCTTATTCTTCTTCCGCTGCTCCAACTTTCGTTTCTTTTTCTTTTGCGCCTCGTCGTCGTCTAGTCGGGTATGCAGGTTTTTGGGTTCGGGAGCGGCGGGTGTGGAGAGGATGGCCTGTTCGGCGGCTTCGAGGACGTCCAGGTCGAGTAAGCGTGCGCGGGAGGAGATGCGGTCCTTTTTTTCGGCTTGTTGGGTTTGGAGGCGTTGGGTTTGGGCGCGGAAGCGGGCGCGGGACTCTTCTTTTCGTCTGGGAGGGAAGTGGTTTGGTTTGGTTGAGAAACAACCGTGGTCAATCGGAAAAGGGTACAATGACTACACCTACCGCTGTTCCAGTTCTTTGACCGCGATGGCGGAGCGGATAGCTTCTGTGCGTGCTGTTTGCGTTGATACCGCTTCGGGTGCGTCATCTTCCGAATCCTCCTCCTCCTGCTCGCCCATCTCATCGTCTTCTCCTTCTTCATCCTCCTCCTGTTCGTCTTGTTTCTCTACCTTCCCTCCACCATCCACCTTACTCAACCCCCCTTCGCTCACCAACCCCTGCATGACCATACTCGCATTAAACTCCTCATCATCCTCATCATCCTCAGCAAACACAATCTTTTTTGCAGGTCCCGGCCGCGGTGTGGCATCCATATCAATCTCCTCCCCCTCACTCTCCACCTCGTTCACAGACCGTTCCTCTGCGTCCACATCAATCGGCGCAGGTTCCGATACGGGTGCGGGTTGTTGTTGGTGTTGTTGCTGTTTCAATATTTGGCTTTTGGGTGGCCGTGGGGTTGCGTCAGGGTCATTGTCTTCTATTGGCACGGTGTTGTGTTTCTTTGACGGGGTAGTGATGACGACTTCGACGCGGGTTCCGCGAGGAGTTTTTGGAGAGGACGGGGAGGATGGAGGGGGAGTTTCTGCCAAGGACCTTGAGCGTGTGCGGCGGGCGGGCGTTGAAGGAGTTGTTGAGGTTTTGGCCATTGTTGTTTGTTTGTTGCGTGGAATGGGGTTGAAGCGGGGCTCACTCCCAAGCATCACCAACCGACAGACAGAATTCCAACAAAAATTCAAATGAAGCGAGCAATCTGATTGGCTGTGATTATGTCATGCAAATTGATAAATTGGATAAGCACGCCATGGATAGGATGGATAGCGGGAATCTTTCTTGACATTTTGACGTCAGGTCAGACGCAAAAATTTTGACCCCTTTTGGACCCATCCATGACGTTCGTCTCATGTTTAGCTAGAAGTTACATACACCTGCTGAATGCATACTTAGCTATGCATGACTCTGTAATGGGACTACAGATGGAATAGATGTAGTAGATGGGACGGGACACCTTCCATCATTACGTCTTTCGGTGGTTGACGTGTGAAATGTTTGGATACTGTCTGATTTGCATGATTGCCGCGCATTACTTTGGTGCTGTAAAATTCATTTGTTGGGTGGTTGGTTTGTTATGGCTGGGTTGGTTGGTTGGTTTCCGACGCGATGGCGCTTTGATAGCCCGCTCTTTGTCCGTGCTGTGGCAGAGGGGGCAGTGCCACCACCACGAGGAAAAGCAAAGAGACTGAAGAAGAGACGTCCCAACACCGCGCGGAGTTAGGGAGAAAGCTGGAAAGGGAGAGTTGCTTTGTGGGGGACGGACGACACGACGGGACAGGGACAGGGTGCGATATGTATTCGATATGTTGCGATAGTAGGTAGGCTGCAAATCAAGGAGTCAAGAGTGAGTGACTGAGTATGGGACCAGATAGACTGGGCTGGGACGGCGTGTTTGCTGTGGCCTTTGGGCTAGTGCTTTGGCCGTTTTGGCTGGAGGGAGTGGGAGAATTTGGGAGGAGGAAGACTAAAGCACGGATTGCTATGGTTGCAAGCACTTATAAAAGACCCCCGAAACGTTCCTCCGGCAACAGACAAGGCAAAAAAAGGTATATACTGGGCTGACAGGCGCCTGGTGGTTGAACACGATGATGATGATGACATTTCCTTGACCGACTCTGCATATCGCCTCCATCGTCTCGTCGAAAAGCATCTGTCTACCGTAGTTCTTTCAAGGGAACCGGGGTCTTGGTCACACACGTTTTTCACGCCCCGAAAAGAGAACATTCCACACAGAAACGCCCCTATCGCCACGTTCATACAAAAAAACCCATCCACCCCCCTCCCTCGTTTCGACGGGTTCCTCTCTCTCTCTCTCTGATATTACGTCGTTCATCACCAGTTCGTGGACGCACGCACGCACACCTGCTAGTAGATAGTTGTTGCGCGGACTCCGGACGAAAAAAGAAAGTATCTGCGACTGGTCGAAAGGTAAGAGCCCCAAATTTTTCATTTGTCGCGTCATGTTTACCGGAAACTGGGTCAAGAAACAACGCGCGGAGGGGGAAATGAAGACATGATATGAGGTGGTCGAATAGACAGAAACACCCACCACCCCCCCCCCGTTTATATATAAGGGACATCCATTCCCTACGCGCGCGAATCAATCAATACTTAGCGCATTCGCATCTGGTTGACCCCGATGCTGCTCGTGCATTATTGTCTACTGCCCCTGACTCAATAGAAAGAAACCTCAATAAGAATCTCATTTTCATATCTCTGACCTCTTTGTTGCCGCCGGCCCTTCCTCCCTTTTTCTATCAGAACGTCAACCACCCCCGCGCGCGCATCGAAAACAAACGCCTAAACATCGCTCTATCATCAATCATCATCACCATCACCAACCGTATCCAACCCACTCCAACCGCATAAAAAGCCCCCCTCCTACCCCCCATCCTACTCAAAATCCAATGTCGGCTCAGGACAAAATCCTTTCCTTCGGATCCCCCGAAACCTCAACCTGCATCGCCCAATCCGAACTCCTCGCCAACGTTCGCGAACTCTACAAATCCCTCGCTCCAACCCTTCGTCGCCAAATCTATCAGCAATCGCAATCCCAGTCCGCCGCCGCCACTGCTGCGGTCACGGAAAAGCAGCCGAGGAGATCACGGTCGTGTCCGGCTGTTGAACGTCATCACGGTCGTCGTGGGACTGTCGCTCGTGAACCGAGGAGTTTGCGAGCTCGGCGTGCTAGGTCTATGGCTTCGTTGAGGGTGATGGAGGCGGGTGGGAAAACTGGTGGTGGTGGTGGTGCTGGACGAGGAGTCGACGTTGATGTCCGCCCGCACGCTCCCGCCGTCGTCGTGAATGACGGGAGACGTCACCCCGGCAGACGAGCGAGAAGGATGCCAGCAAAAGTCGGGTCCGACGCCAAACTAGCCTCCCTCCCAACCATCCATACCATCACTCCCACACCCGCACCAAAACGCATCATCGCATCCAAACGAAAACTCTCGAGACCCACCGTCTCCTCCGACCCCGTCGACGCCGACACCGAAGATGACCCCACCTCACCCTTCGACAC